>PVIW01001190.1:187989-328769 GCA_004026585.1 Noctilio leporinus
AAAAAAAAAAAAAAAAAAAAAAGCCTTGTTAAACGTGACTGATTTATTTTAAAAACTTGTACTACTTAACGAAGGACGGGGGTGGGGGTGGGGGTGGGAGGTGTTTCTCTGGCAGCCTCAAAAAAATAAGAGTGCAGCACTATTGTGTTCATAGTTTAATCTACTGGGATTCCAGAGCCAAGAAAAGATGGGTGTCAGATGTCCATGCATAATCTTTGGAACATCCGGAACTGAGAAACGGAGGTTGCGCCAATGAAAACAAGATAAAACTTAAGTAAGTCTGCCTTTAACTTTATGAGAATGTGAATCAAATAGTTGTGTGGGGGTGCGGGGGGTGGGGGGCGGGGGGACCCTCTTCAGTTTTAGGATTGAGCCTGAGACATCGACTATAACTGAGCTTCTTGTCTTTGCTCTGTGCAGATATTGGTCATTCTCCCATTGAAATGGGAAGAAGTGGGGGAGGGGTGTGGACAGAAACTTTATTTTCCCCTAAATCAGATTGAAGTGCTAACAGGAGCCATAGTTTTATTAAAAAAGAAAAAAACACAGGGAAGCAAATGAGGACAGAACAGCTGCAAATGCAACCGGGGCGCCTAACACAGTCCTGGTAAAATGTTCTGGATCTGATACCTCCAGAGTTATCTGAAACGAAGAGAGTGCTACCTGAAAGATTAAACACATACTCTGTTATAAGGAAAAGATACGAAAACCAATACCCGTCACTTCCTCCTGCTTGATTAAATTGAGAATACTCAAAGTAAATAATTTGTAGGTGTTTGCACATGGAATTAAACCAGTAATTTCGCATTAGCATAATACAACCAAATGTAAATTCTGTTGTTATTGCAGCCAATTTGAAGAAAATACTTAAACAGGAGAGATTACATGTCAAAAACTGGAGGCTCCTATAAAATTACAACAATGGAAGCAACTCAATTATTTTTCAGGAAGTATCTCCCCTACATGGTTCTCCTTAAATGATTTGGATTGCATTTTTTTTTTTTTTTTTTTTTTATGACCTTTATTTATATGAATCTACTTTATTTGATTCTCTCTTTTTAAGTCAAACAATGGCTCCAGGCGTTACTTTAGCATTTACATACTGTATAACCTAACACACTATTTGAAATAGAAATGGGCAGTTAGTTGTGTTGGTAGATTGTTGAGATTTTGGCTTGTTTCTTTTTCCATTAGTTTGCATAGGAGCCATCTTGGCTCAATCTACTTAATGACTTGCTCCTAGACTTTTCTTACATATCACTTGATCATAGAAAGCACATGACTTATTAGAACATAAAATAGTTTTCTTTTTTCTTCAAGAGCCCAGCCTATTTCTTCAGAAGGAGGAGATAATTAACCCCGCATAGTCTGTCTTTCCCCAGGGGTAAAAATACACTGTCATAAACCTTACCCAAGAGGAGACCTAACTCCTTTCTTCTCCTAGGGTGCCTAGTACTCTATATCAGCCTCACCTGAGTAAAGCCACATAGGAACACAGCCTGGACTGGGTAGCAGAGGAGCCAGGGAAGAAGATGACGCCAGGAATGCCAATGGTTTCAACTTTCTGTTTCATAGTATCACAATGGTACTTATTTTATTTTTTTAAAGTTCATGCTACTATAAAAAAAAAGTAGCTTCATGGGTGACTAGGTAAATTCATGTTCAATGTCAAATGGGGGGTTCCACAGAGAGGTGTTAAAGGGAGCTTTCTATTTAGATTTTTGCAGAGATGACCACTACTTCTATTTCAACTCAGCAGGAGATCTTTGCACATCCCATAATTCTAGACCGAAAAATGTTCTTATATATTATTAAAGTAATGATAACTAAAAAGCAGTGTTTACCTTTATTTTTAAGTACCTTGGAACCCTTGATGTTGATGTCTTATGGGAGAAACCAAGAAAAATCACCCCCATTACAGGCTTATAGCCCAATGTTTCTAACCTTGGCCTATGAGATGATTATGCTTTAAAGATGTGGCATAGCAATTATTTATTAGGTTTGGTTTGTAAAAACTAGTCCTTTGCAAATGTTTTATAAAGTGTGGTTTATAAACACTTTCCCAGACTAGCATTGGTAGGAACGCACACTCCCAAGCTCCACTCTAGAATTTCTCGGGGTATAGCCAGAGAGCCAACAAGTTACAAATGCAATTCTTGCAAAAATACACAAATCAAAGATTGAGATCCACTGCCTTAGAGACTGATACGTTATACAAACGTGGCTACTATGAAGTTACTAGCAGTTGAAAAATGGCTAAGTTTACCCAAGAACAACCCATTTGACTACCTTTTCTGCAAATTAAGAAGGCAGCTTGATTGGACAAAGAAATAAAATATGAAGTGGTATTTAAAAATAGAAAATATTTATACAACTAACTGGAAAGATGCTATCATTGTCAAACTTCATTTTTCCTTTTCACTTTGCCATGTATGGGAAAATGTGGCATCTCTTAATTTTAGATGCCTTCAAAGATCCTTATTACTTCCTTTTTGCACTTTTCTACTTGCTATTATGGCTTTCCTGGGTTTCGAGATTTTGTTTCTGGAGTTGTTTGTTTGTTTGTGTGTTTGTTTTGGATGCTTGATTGACACTACCTCACTTCAATGATTAAAAAAAAAAAAAAAAAAACAGATTATTTGTCCCATGAGTTTTCTGTTTTTCTCAATAATGTCAACTTTTGTTTCTTATTTCTGGGCAGAAGGAAAAAGCCAGTGAATGGAGGATTCTGACTTCAAACTAGCCCGTTAGAGAAGCTTCCTGAAATGCCAAGATATGATTCAGAATTGTCCAGAAATATTGCAAGAAATATAGATTTCTTGGTTCTCACCTTTTTCCTTTCAACAATAGATTAAATTTTTAAGAAGATGGGGAAGGGAAGGAGAAAGAGGAATAGTGATTGGCAAGGTGGGGATTGACTGTAGAAGAGATGGGCAGAGCAGGGGAGAACAATGGGGAGGAAATGGGACAACTGTAATAGAACAATAATAAATTAGTTTTAAAAATAACCAGCAATTAATTGCCCCCAACTGGGGATCTGACCCACAACTGAGGCACGTGCCCTGACTGGGAATCAAACCAACAACCTTTTGGTTTGCAGGATGATGCCCAGCCCCTTGATCCACACCAGTGGGAGCTCAGATTGAATTTTTCTTAAAGAACTAAAAGATTACTTTTACTAACTTATAAATTATTCCATTTCTATGTAATTTAGTCCACTTTTAGCAGTAATCATTAACAATCTCTGAACTTTAGAATCTATAAGGATTTTTCTTTTATTATGTAAGTTAACTCATGTGTTGTAGGCTAGCAATGTTTAAGTGATGGAGCTTCTACTAGTCTTTGAATTTCATCAGTCTTCTGATAGTAGACTTTACCATGACAACAGAAATGGTGCTGTAGGTACAGGCACCAACACTACCTTTTTAAAGCAGAAGACGCAAAGCCAGATCACTACATTTCACCTTTGCCTTGGTGTTGCTACAGAAGAAGCAGGCGTACTTGGTTGGCTTGCTGCTTTCAATTTTCTTCAATATTTTCAGACAGAGCTGCGATAACAGGTTTTATATTTACAATAATTCTGACCTTAGTACATTTAGTCACGGAGCTGCAACTAGGTCTGAGCCCGGAAGCTCTGAGGTTTTATCAATGGATTAGTTTTTTACCAACACAAATTTCATAAAGGACCTGTTTGACTTTTGTTTCCAGCTTTAACTCCCTATAGGTTTTACTTCTTCTATTTAAAATTTCTTTCCCCCCATGTCAGCATTTCTCATTCTCATTTTCCTCCTTCTACCAAAGCAAATGTTCAAGTGGTTTTAACATATACTGTGTTTTTATTTAAAAATGCCTTGCTCTTTTTCATGCCTGGATTTTAAGTTTATATAAGTGGTATTGTGTTATGAATTTTCATTCAGCCTTATATTTTAGAGGTCCACATGTTTTAGAGGTTGTTGGGTGTGTTTGCCCACCTGATTCATGATCCCTGAATGCTGCCTAGTACTGCATGCAATACAAGCCACCACGTGGCTTCTGTCCACTCCTAAGAGATGGTCCCCCAGATTGCCTCCAACTCTGCCACTATAAATAACACTCACCTTAGCCTCATTTCATGAATCCCCTTACAAGCCTATCTAAGGATTTCTCTAGCATGTATCACCAGGAATGAAATTGCTGAGTTGTCGGTATACCCTCAATTTGGCTAAGAACGCCAGGCTGCACTAATCCACATGTGCCTACATGTCATGGGAGTTGTTATATGTACACATCCCTGCACCACTGGGTTTTGTCCAGCTTTCTAATTTTATGTTTTGGTGGTATTGACACAACAGTTTTTGAAGGACAAGGGAATGTAGTGAATCAACATGTATTACTGATTAGGACAAATGCTTGACATTGTAACAGGTAATACACTGGAATTAAAAAGCATATTGTACATTAATTCTTCATTTGAGGAAGATACAATGTCAGGGTAAAGAGACAAAAAAAAACCCACCATCTTCTCTAGGAAACTTTTCACAGCAGAATTACTTTAGATGGGGAAGCACAAGGGGAGGTAATATAGCCCAAGCAGGCAGAATCAGGGTTAGCCTTCTACAGAAGTGACCCTGAGGTATGAATGGGTGAGTACACCTACCAATCTTTGAAGAATAGTTTGCCTTTGCTTGGAAAGCTTATCCTCTGTGGCTGAAAGTGCATGGGTAATCACATCTGGAGAGCTATGTCAACCCTGAGCATTCAAGCCCCAGGTGCCCTTGCATTTTAAAAGATGTCCAGAGGACTTGGATGCTGGACATTGCAGGACATTCAGCAGAGAGACTTGCACATACAAAAGCAATCAGAGGAGAATATACACAATCACAGAAATCAGTATAGACCCAAGGCTGGGAATGTACTACCTGCTTTGTAGGAATGTTGATATTGAATCTTGGCAGTCAGAATATCGGTGTGGGACATTTTCTTTCTATATTAAAGACACAAAACCTCAGAAAAGTATATTGCCCAGCATCATTCAGATCATTCAGCTAGTAAGTACTTAGCACAACCAGGATGTTAAAAAAAAAAAAAATGTTTGTTTGATCTTAGAGTTAATAATAGGGGTTTTTTTCTGCTTGAAGGACAAATAAACATGTAAACAGGACAAATTTATGTAAGAATGGCATATGGAGCAGCTAAATCTGTCCCAGTGACTTAAGAACCAGTTAATAAGGACCAAGGGCAATGTGGCTTCTGTTTTGATGATTACTTAAATTCTAGACATAGGTTTCCATAAAATAGTAATATGTTCCAGTGGAATTTTGGAACATACTTGGGTCTCTGGAAAAGGAGACTCTATGCAATATACGAATAAATACTTCAAATAAGAAGCTGGACCCCTATTAATGGCGATACATGCCCCATCTTCCCCAAAGCCTTTGATCTGTGGAACTGATAGATTCATAACCTGCAGAGGCCAATTTCACATAATGTAACCTCTAGTTATGATCAAATACTAATTAAATATTTTTGCCAACTTTGTCAATTTTTTTGCAAAAATTTTATAGATTAACCTATTTATGCTTGTTACTCCAGGTATTACAATTGACAAATAATTGCTGTAAGTCATATTAAGGAAATCCAGTGCTTTCTATGGCCCAAGTCTGGGATCTGTTTTACACATATAAGTATAGAATTTAAATAACCTTAATAATACTTCTTTTCTACTTAGCGATAGTGTCTTTATGACAGCAGCAAATTTTAAACAGACTCAGTCTCTGACAGTGTTATTTATCACCAGTCCAAAAGAAGAGGATTAAAACAAGATGAAAACTGGTAAGTGCAAATAAACACAGACTTCTGGTTCAGCCATTGGCCTAATTTCTTTCCTAAACCTGAGGTTAACTCCTTCACATTCAGAGATCCTTAAAATGACATGATTCAATGTGACTAGAAGATGTACAGATGACACTACTCTGTCTTGATGGGGGTGGGAGAGGTCAGACAGCAATTGGCTCCAACACAAACCATATTAATGGGTATATAGCATAAGCTCTCACATTAGAGTCCATCTTTCTGAGTGCCTGTCAGGTGACATCATCAAGCATTATGACAGTGCTCCCCAGAAACAGAAACATGGTGACTTTAATGCCACCCTAAGTGCTGTTACACACTCACAGAATGACTATTTTAGGAGCAAGGTTTTAATAAATGACCACCTCTTTTATTTGCTTAATACAAAACCAAATATTATAAACGTGAAGTTAAAAATCTCATTTGAATCCACTATTCTACTCATCATTCATTTTTTTTATATGAACACAGAAAGGTGAGATTTAAAATGACAGCAGCATATCTTCTTACTTTCAACACACACCTTTATCAAAGGTAATACATATCACTGCATGTACATATAGGAGAATAAGAGAATTGAACCAATCACACAACATTTTGCCTCATAAACCAAGGTGTGTCTTATGGAATATTGCTACTGAAACATTCTGGTTTTCCAACTATTAAAGAATAAATAAAGATTATTATCAAAAAGAAAAATTACTGATCATTTGTTTTGTGAAATAATCCGTACAAAGTTACAGGTATGCAAGGACAAAGACGCATTCATTAGAAAAATATGGGCAAATATAATTTATAAGAAATTTTATATCACCTTGAACTTGGTGATATAGTATATATGTTGTCAATAGCCCAACAACATAGTTGTATTTGAAAAGCAAAATGTAAAGCGCTTAATGTGTCCAGTTCAGAAGCAATGCCTCTTTGGGCTAACAGGCAATAAAGGGCATGTTTTCCTATCTTCTCATTATTTAGGAGACTGAATGGGACATTGAAATGGCAAAATGAGGCTTAGATGGAATGAATGATTTGCTGTGAATCACAAAACAAACTGGCAGCAGAATTAGAACCAGAAGACAGGTCTTGTCTACCGAACTAGTTCTGGTTCCACTAACCCCTTCCTTTTCTATGTCACATGCATCAGGTTGTGGGCTAACGTATAACAATTAATCATAGTACTTAGACTTGTAAAATTCCTGCAGAGCTCATTTATTTTCAGCTCCCAGTCAATAAGCTGTGAAATATTTTCAGCTCCATTTTGCACCTAAGGTAATTGGGATCAGAGTGATATGTCACATATTAAACCTTTAGCAGGTTTAAAAAAACCATTAAGTCAGATCTCCTTAATCTTAGATTATTCTGTCTGCAGCAAGTATACTGCCTTTCAAAATAATTATCCAAGCCCTGACTGGGCTTGAACCAGCAACAGAGCAACTATAAGCAAAACATAAATAAGTGTATAGAAGGATTTTGGTTAAATTTCATATTATAGGAGATGCTCCCAAATGCATAAATGAGGAAGTAAGATTTTCTGTATGGCTCGACATCTTGAGTCCTGAAGCAATAAATGGATACATTCTACCACTTGAGGAATTTATATTTTGGAAGTACTTAAAATAAGTCATGTAATTTTATAATTTTTCAGGTTTTTTTAAAAACTAAATTTGGTCCACTAAAATATTGGGTCTCAAGTATCCTGGGATGGATGGAAGAATGTTGGTAGAGGAGTTAACTGCCCAGATTCAATTATCATACAGCCTAATTTTGAAACCTAAATTAACCCTACACTTTACATGGTTTTCTGAAGCTTGATTTTTTCACATGTAAAAGCAGATATTATCAGCCCCATATATTTGTAAAAAGATTAAATGGCATAATTTATGAAAAGTGCTTAGTATAATGTCTGGCATACAGTAATTGTTCAATAAATATTAGCTAGTATATTAGTCAGCATTTGCTGAGATGAGCTTCAGTAACAAACAACCCACAAATCAGTGGCTTGAAAATACAAATGTTTATTTCTTGCTTGTAATACACATCAACTGTGGATCAGCTCCACTGTGGCCCTATTTCTCTTCTTCTTCTGTTTTTTTGTTTGTTTGTTTGTTTTAAGATTTTATTTCATTATTTTTAGAAAGAGGGGAAGGGAGAGAGGTAGAGAGGGAAAGAGACATCAATGTATGGTTGTGTTTCACCTGCCTCCAGCCACAGACCTGACTGGTTTGCAACCTGGTTATGTGCCCTGGCTGGGGAATCGAACCTGCGACCTTTGGGTTCGCAGGCTGGCACCTTAACCACTGTGCTACCAGGCAGGGCCATGTTTTTTTGTTTTTTTGTTTTAAGATTTTATTTATTATTTTTAGAGAGGGAGAGGGACATCAATGTATGGTTTCCTTTCACCTGCCTCCAGCCACAGACCTGGCTGAAGACCTGCCTTTCAACCTGGTTATGTTGCCCTGGCTGGGAATCAAACCAGCAACCTTTGGGTTTGTAGGCTGGCACCTTAACCACTGTGCTACCAGCTAGGGCCAACCTATTTCCCTTCTTTATTCTGGAGTCCAAGCTGAAGGGATAGCCCATATACATATAAGACACGCTATTCTCATGGTAAAAGGGAAAAAAGCAATGGCGATAAAAACTTTGGCATATAAATATGGATATGTCACTCCCCCTCTCATGCTGTTGGCCAAAGTAACTCAAATGGCCAGGAAGGAAAGTATATTCTTCCCAACAGGGGTTAATGAAATTACCTGGCAATGAATATGGATGTATAATTCTTCATGGAACCAGCAAATAATTGGGAACAACAATTAATTTTACCATAGATACTGACTCCTTAAACTAATACAGGGTGAAAGGGGGAGACAGAAAGAACACTCTACAAAGAGACAGAAGAATTGACTCTACCTCATCTATCTCTACTAGTTGTACGATTCTCTACAGGACATTTAACCTGCTAAATTTTAGGCTCTTTGTCTATAACAAGACTGTAGTAAGAATAAAATGATATTCAAAAACTTAAGTAAAGCTCTGTAATAAATAAGATAAAAAGTGAGAAAAATGTTCTTCTCCTAGAGAATTTATTGTTACAAAAATTCAAAAACAGTGATGAATACTTTGGGAAACTGACTGGTTGTTGCCTGAATTATAAACAAGGAAACACAGGCAATCCAGATATTTTATTATGAACTCTAAGTGCTTATCAATCATGAGGGATCCCATTGGGAGTATATAGGCAATAGTAAAACTGTTGATCACCAAGAGAATCTCAAAAATAAAGTAACTTGCTGAACCTTAGCAAAAATAAAATATGAATTGGATATTTTAAAATAAAAATCATAAACTTTATTTATTACACTCTTAAATGAAGAAGAAAATAAATTGGAAATTTTCACTGATATAGAATGGCCCAACATTGTTTTCTTAGCTCACATTTATTATTGAATCAATGACTCACTGATATGTTCAGCAATTATTTATTGTTCACCTGCTTTCTGCCTAGTTAAGGAATGGGGAAATGATCAATAAAAAATAATATTATCAACCTACAAATATCTTTCTAGATGAAATGTCTTTTTCTCTAGCTGTTTTCAAACTGATTTGCTTTGGTGTTCCACAATTTAACTATCACGTGACTTTAAGTAATTAAAATTTTTTTTCTGCTAGTGATTTATTATACATTTTGAATGTGAAAATTGATAATTTTCTTTAATTCTGAAAAGTTCTTTGCATGTGTCATCTTGAATATTACCCTCTTATGTTTCCCTCTATCTTCTTCCTTCTGAAACTATGATTGGATTATTTTAGTCCATCTTACATGAGCTATCATATCTTACATCTTTTTTAAAAGATTTTATTCATTATTTTTAGAGAGAGGGGAAGTGTGGGGAAAAGAAAGGGAGAGAAACATGGTTTCTTTGGTTGCCTTTCACCTGCCTCCAGCTGGGGACCTGGCTGGGGACCTGGCTCACAACCTGAGTATGTGTCCTGACTGGGAATTGAACCAGCACCCTTAGGGTTCACAGGCCAGTACTCAATCCACTGAGCCACACCAGCCAGGGATATAATTATATCTTATATTTACGAATATCTTCCTGTCTTTGAACTGCATCCCAACTCTGGGCATTACTTATCCAGATCTACTTTAATTATATATTTTGGATTGGGATTTATTGGACCATGTAGATACTACAGATTTGATTCATAAACATGCATGAAGAAAGAAAGGGCTATAACAAATTCTCATTACCTTGTTTTTGTTTTGTTTTTTAATTCCACTTGGATCCTAGGCCAGAGGTCTAGATCCATACTAAAATCCAAAGATTAAATCTAGACTGAAACCTGGTTTTGTACAGCCTGAATTTTTTTTTAATTTTAAGGTATTTATTTAACATTTTTAAGAGATTATGAAAACATATAAACAAAAAGTGGATGACCAAAAGCACATGAGACCTGCAAATCCTAAAATATTTACTATCTGGCCCTTAACAGAAAAAGTTGGACAATCCCTGTCTCTTTTAGCTAGTTAATAGGTCAAAGACCTCTTGTTTAAGTATCTACTCATATCTTTTGCTCATTTCTTAACCTATTTGTCCTTTAATTATTAACTCCTAAGAGTTCTTTATTATTTGTATATAAGATTTTATCAGATATGGGTTTTGTAAATGTTTTTCCTAGTCTCTGGCTTGTCTTTTGAGTTTTTAAAATGTGTATTTAAAAGAAAGATTTTTTTTTGTTTTAATAAAATGTTATTGATTATTTTTCTTTTATCGTTTGTGCTTTTTGTGTGTCCTATCCAAGGGATCTTTGCTTACCCTAATGCTATAAAGATTTACTCTTAGGTTCTCATCTAGAAGTTTCACAGTTCTCTTACATTTAGTTAATGATCCACTTTGTGACACTTGCTTTTTAAAAAATACTTGTGGAGACTCACAAACATTTTAAAATGTTACATGACAGAAGCATATGAGAAATCTCTGCTCTCTGTTCAATTTTGCTGAAAACTTAAAATTGCTCTAAAAAGAAGTCTAAAGGAAGCCCAGCCATTTTCAGCAATATGGATGAACCCAGAGGACATTCTGGTAAGTAAAATAAGCCAGCCATAGAAAGACAAATGCTGCATGTTCAAATATTGAGTAGCAGAAAAGTAAGGTAGTAGACTTGTGTAAAAAGCAAAAATTCACCCTGAAACATGGGCTTGAAACTGTGTTTTAACCTGTTTTGAAACTGCTGAAATTCAAGTTAGGAAAAATTAAATTTGTATTACACAGAGAGAAAAAACAAACTCAAAACTAAAAATTGTTTCATGCATTTAACTTATTTTTAAATAAAATTTTATAAGTTTACACATTTTTTTTAGGCTATTTATGACTAAAACAGATGCTACTTTTGAGCTATGGGTGTTGAAAGAAAATGATAATCTACTTAGCCAAGGACAATAAATTTTATCTTATGCTCAAAATAATCTTTCACTTTTAGCAAAACACATATGAAAGTGAATGAATATAAGATCTTAAAATAATTCTTTAAATATGAATAGTATCTTACTTCCAAGAGCTCAAAGCAATTTGCTTTGCATTATTCAGTCTAGAAACCCTCTGTGACAAAGATGTGCATTACATGGTAGACAAATGTGTCTATGAAGAGAATTAAAACACAATAGATTAAGGCTAATTAGCTCAAGATTACAAAACTAAACCCAGATCTCCTGACTTTCTAGTCAAATCTCTTCCAAAGACATTATTTACACTATAAGCATTGCAGAAATCCCGTTCTCTCCCACTTGAGTTCAGTAAGAGGCCTTGAATCTTTATCAGTTCAGGTAGATACTATTCTATCTTCCAAAAACAAGTTTTTGGGTTTTTTTCTCATTATATGATCTTTATCTGTCTGATATGCTCTTTCTCCCTTTAATATATTGAAATCCTTCCTTCAGGTCCCACCCCCTTCTAAAAATTACTCTCAACTTTTGTCAGTTCAACCAAAAAAGGGACTGTATTTCACAAATGTGTTTACCCAGCCCTGAAATCACCCTGATGTAGTAACAATATCAGTACATTTCCAAGGAGAGTGTCCTCCCTGAGGGCCAGCACCATGTCTTAGTCACCTTTGTTTACTCAACACTCACAGGAGGTGAAATGACTCAGAGAGGAGATTGTCATATATGACCATGCTGATATATTGTCCTTTCCAAATATTCATGGGGGTAGTTCACATGTACACCAAGAACTATTATTATATACTTGTATTAATAAGTTTAAATAGAAGCCTATATCAATCCAGCTGTTAATAAATAAAGATGGGAACAACCTCACAACCACACCTGGCCCCTCATCATGCTGCAACAGCTCTGATGTCTGTGACTTAAGCAATGATGTTCAGCAATATGAGGAGTCTTCTTATTTGTGCCCTCACCACATTGCACCATTCTTAAGTCTCCAACTTCATTGCCTATGATTAGTGCCCCTTCCCCTTGTCTTGATTATCTTCTACCAGTTACTCACATATTTCCAAGTCCTCACTGGCTTTGGAGCAGGGATGTGAGAGTGGGAACAGGTGGTGATAGACATTAAATGGCCCCTGAGAAACCTACTTCCTCCTTCTAGCCATGAGGTTTTCTTTTACCCTCCCTTTCCAACTCTTTCCTGAATTGTCAGGCGAAAAGTAGCATTTTCTAGATGGTTATGGGTTTTCTGTTTTATTGTATTATTTTACTTGTGGCTTTCTAGGTGCCCAACAATGAACCAGGCACATAGTAGATGCTTAGAAAAATACTAATTAATTCATCAGCCACCTGGAAAGGGAGTGCATTTCTGTATACCAACATAGCTGATGTCAAGAATTACTGTTAGTCTCAAGAATCAGCAAAAGAATGGCTACTTCTGTTACGCCACTTAACCAACATAAGCCCAGTTCAGCAAGCCATATTTCTATTTAGTTCAATTGCTATCTATTCCACTCTTGTCTTTGGGGCATAAGAAATGCTTTTAGTTGAACCAATAAAACCATAAACTTCCTACTTGTCCAGCTTCTTGAATAACTGGAAGAAGAAAAACAGAAATGGCATTCTTTTAACAATAGAGCTATGTAAAAGATCTTGAGATTATCAAAAGTGTTGAGATTCATTTATCTTATAGACAATTAAGAATCAAGTTTAAAATATGTTTTAAAAGATTGCAGATCCACCTTGGCTGGTGGCACAGTGGGTAAGGCACTGTCCTGAGAACCCAAAGGTTGCTGGTTCAATCCTCAGTCAGGGCACATAACCAGGTTGCAAGCCAGGTCTCCAGTCAGGTCTGTAGCTGGAGACAGGTGAAAGGCAACCATACACATGTCTCTCTTCCTCTCTCCTTTCCTCTGTCTCTAGAAATAATAAAATAGAATCTTTTAAAAATAAATACATAAAATAAAATAAAAGATGGCAGATCCCCAATGTCATAGAGACTCCATCCTAACATTTTAAAAATTACATTCATCAGCTTTAACAGATAAGGCAAAGCTTTCAAACTATGAGCTAATGGATTTTCTTACTCTTCTGTTTCACTGTTCATTTAGGAAAAAAAAATCAGTATGGTACTCTCTCACCTATTTTTATTAACATTATTTAACATTTATTAAACAACTCCTGGATGTGCTGGGCTGGCTAGGGGTAGAATATTGGTTTTGTGTTTTACATGGTCTTGCAAAGGCACCTTCTGAAACATGATTTGCTACTGTAATCCACAAATGGAACACGATTGTACCCTTTGTTTCACCTTAAGCCCAAAGCAGCTCAAGTTAAATGCCAACCTTCCCTGAGTTACAAATTTAGAAGCTCTCTGAGGTGCTGGTTCACATGGTGCATTAGCCTGTTGCACAGCTGATTAACAGTGCTCCCAGAGAGTGGTGTATTGACTCCCATGTGCATGTATCATTTATCATACTTATGTTCATTTCACTCTTATCCCAATAATGACAGCTTTCATGTAAAGCTAGAGGAGAAAATAAGATTAATACCTTCTTAGTACACTTGCACACCATGCACAAATACACAGGCTTCTGAATCAAAACCATCTCCCTGAATTTGGATTTTGTTATTATTATGATTACTCCTAATTCAAAAATGATTTGAAGATAACCACTTGTTTTTCCTTCTGGAGTGGTCAAGCAATAATGGTGGCAGTAAGGTAAAGAAAGAGAGAGAAAGGGGACAGGGAGGTTGTTCCATGCTTCACATGTTCAGTGAGGAGAAGGACAATGACAATGGAAAATCAGGCCAGTCATCTGGCCTAAGGTAATAATCATTATCAAGCTTAATTTGAGAAAACCTGGAGATAGGTGTTCACCTTTGAGGTGGAGTAATTCTAAAAGTCTGTTTTGGTGTTGATAGCTAAAGGTCTTAGCAATTTTCAATGAAATCTAACAAGGGCCAACTTTTTTAAATATGTAATCTGACTGGTTCAAAATTAACAGGCGAGATGATGGCTAATAACACACCTCCTCTTCTCAGGAAATCTAAAATTGGAAATGTTCCCTCTAGTTCTTCATCGGGGGCTGCAAAGACACTGCTGCACGTCCTGTCACTATAATGACATTTTGCCTTCCTTTCATTGAGCATGAAATGGTGAAGTAGAAAAAAGTTTCTGAGCAGCTGCAGCAAGCAGGGTGGGAAGGCTGAGTGCTTGTTTACTGGTGTTGCACAAGGCCGTCATGGTGTTTATATTTGCAGTCAACAGAGGATGCCTCATGGACTGGAGCATGATCAGGAAGTGATCCTGTCTGGGGAAAGTGACAGAACAAATCTCTCATGATGCTCAATTTTGACACATAGCTGCTGAGCAAACAAAGTTTCTATACAAATATACAAGAGGACAAAGATTACTACTAAGAATTCATTTGAGGCCACTGCATGCTCAGTGATTAGACTTATCTGCAAATAACAAAACACCATAAAACGAGGACATGACCAATCAAAACACAGGGATCATAGTCAAGAATGGTGTGAGAGACAGAGGAATGTCAGTGACACCAGAAAACTAAGGAACGAATCAGAAATATATAGAAGGGCTCTCACCAGTTTGATCAAGGGAGTACTAAAAATAGGTATGAGAAGCCCAAAGTAGTATTTTTATAATTATATACATATATATTTATGCACGACAATTCACAGTATAATGAATATAATTCTTATCACAGAGTGGGTAGTCCAACATTTCATTGCTTTCTCTGGTTGTATTCCCTTTGGAACAGGGTTTCTTTAACCTCAGCACTGTTGAAATTTTGGACCAGACAATTCTTTATTGTAGGTGGAATGTCCCATACTTTGTAGGATGCTGAGCAGCATCCTGGGCCTCGAATCACTTTATGCCAGCACCAAACCCACAGTAGTGACCATCAACATGTTCCCATGCATCGCCCAATGTGCTGGGGAGGGAGGTGGAATTGCTCCCATGGAGAAAGAAGCAGTACTACTGACTTAGAAGGGTATGTAAGCCTTAGCTTATACACTAAGGTCAAGATTCTAGCCAACAGATTTAAAAATTGTCTAATAAAATTATGGATGGAGTCTTGACCATGTTTAGTTCTTACCAGATATGCTCCATATAAAAGGAAGGGATTGATTTTTCCTAGAAAAAGCATTTGTTCTAAGGAAGTTCTGTTTGCCTCCATGGGAAAACTAACCTACAAAATGCAAGGAGCTAAGAAACTAACTCAAGGAATTCCAGATGCCTTTGGTGCACATTTCATCACTTAGGAAGGAAAGAGTTTTATTTTGGTTGGTTGGCTGATTGGTTTGTTTTGCTTCTCCTTCTTCTGGCAGTTCAGCACAAAGCCATCGAAATAAACTATTTTCAACTTCTTATCTAGTTAGAGCTCTTTTGAAACTCATTCATTACCTAAGCATTTCTTTTGGATGTCTTTAGTTATCCATGGCCATGCATTATTTCCTTAGTCTCCAGTAAGAATAAAAACAATTCTTGTAAAAAAATATCACCAAGGACACTAGCATTGAAAAAAAAAGAGTTTATTACATTAGCAGCTGAAACACCACCATTCTGGAGGGTGAAATGTCCTGTGACTCAGTCATTTTCCAGTTCAGCCAAGTAACCAGGTGTGCAGGTGTTTATCTAAGTTATTTATAACTCTTGCTTTCTGAACATTGAGAAGATAATGTAGTTTGAAACAGGTGGTCACATCTTTAGTATACACATGTTATATTCTCCAAATTCTTTAAGGGATTGAAAGAGTTGTATTAAAAATTGTGTATACTTTATGTAATCTCAGAGAAAAGTCATTTGTATTCACTTCGGGAGAGGGAAGGAAGGGATGAGCAGATAACAAGGTGAAGGCAAATGATAGGCTTGGGGAACACCAGAACATTTAATGTATGTGGTGCATAGAAGAGATGTGTGTTCTGTGTGCATGTGTGTATTTGTGTGTGTGTATGTGTGTGTGTGTGTGTGTGTGTGTATTTGAGCTCCACACTTGGTACCTATTCTGTTCATTGCTCCTACCTATAAATTCAGAGGCAAATCAAGAAATTAATTTGTCTTCATAATATTATTTAATAACATTGGTGAGTGCAAACTCACACAGGCCTCCCTGAGCAGCTGCTGCCTCTCTTCCAGTCTTTCTATCAGAAAATGAACATAGGCCTTCATTTCTGGTCAACCCATTAATCACTCAGAATAGGATTATTCTGCATTATCAATGGTAAACTTAGTATAAAATTAGATTGTCTTCGGGACCTGTAACTGAACTTTTGTAGTAAATTATTTTTACCTAGACTTAGAACTACGAGCCTAACAAAGGTTTTTGGGTATTTTTGTTTGTTTTTTGCTGTACAGCCTAAATATTCCTGTATTTTCTTCATAGTTAAAAAATAACAACATTAAGCCCTGGCTGGTGTGGCTCAGTGGATTGGCACTGGCCAGCAAATCCAAAGGTCTCTGGTTCGATTCCTCAGGCAGGGAACATAACCAGGTCTCCAGCCAGGTCTCCAGCCAGGTCTCCAGCCAGGTCTCCAGCCAGGTCCTTGGCTGAAGGCAGGTGAAAGGCAACCATACATTGATGCTTCTCTACCTTTCTTCCTCCCTCCCTGACTTTCTCTCTGAAAATAATAAATAAAATATTTTTAAAATAAAAAATTACAACATTAAACAATCACAAGTTATTTCCATACAATTATTTCACATGTAGAAATATCATAAATTATTAAGTATAATACAAGTCTTAAGAATGCTTCAGTAAAACAATTTTACTGAATATCATATAGAAATATCATAGATTATTAAGTATAATCCAGTAAAATAATTTTAAGAGAACTGGCTAATTTATTGGTTGATAAAAGTATGAATAATATAAACAGGTGGGGTGATTCGATTCTAATATTCCATAATGTAAGATTACCAACTGAGAAAATAATTATTCCCCTAAAAAAGGGTTTGTGCTCATGTTGCATATTTCTGCTATTCTCCATTGTCTTCAATATTGGCCACTGCCAGGGGCAAGTGTTAGACAAGATAGACAAATGGTCTGATCCAGAATGGCAAATTCTATGTTTCCTTAATACAGTCTCCTGGAATGACAGCAGTTATGTATTTTTAAGTCTGCTCTTCCATTATGGCGATAAATGGTTATTTAAATACAGTCAGGTTCAAATTACACCAGCGGAAAATGCAGCAGGGGAAAGTATCAAAGACAAAGAACTTTTAAATAAATCTCATCTCTCCTCCTGCCATATGAGGTAATTTCTATGCCAGATGGCAGATGTTTATGCTGGTACTTAAAAGAGGTAAAAATTAAATGGATCTCAAACACTTAATTGTTTTTAGTTTTAAAATGCACTCAAATAAAGGGAGGTTGCTAGAGATTTTATTTTTAATGATTTCAAAAACTAAGAATCTAAATCTATAATTTTAATTTGGAAAAAATAGTTAACTCTTAATTTATTTTTTTTGAGTCCATTACTGAAGTTCGATATTATTTTTCAGGTAACTAAAAATATATATAAGAAGTCTTTTTTCTAGGAGGGATTATGAAAAATCTTCCACAGACTATATTATAAAGTATACTTTTTCAAACTGAGTAATAAAGAAGTTATTTAGACACTCTTAATCATTATGTATATTAGTATAAATCAGAAAACTTACCTATCCAAGCCTGTTTTATTATAAGGATCAACATAATGCAAATGGAGTGACCTCCTGAAATGAACATTTGCTACATGAGCAACTCCTGTTTGCACAGACAAAAACTTATTAATTTACCAATGAGAAAGCCCTCCTTCTTTTCAAAGGTTCGCATGTACGTGGAGAAAAATGTTATTATGACATTTAACTTTTTGCCCAAAAATGCAAACTTGACCTAGCTGTTATGTGGAGACCTGTTCCTTTTTCAATGAATACACTAACACTGATCAAAAATAAATCCTGCTTTCTTGATCTAAAATTCAGGATAATTTTTAGCAGCTATTTCTGGAAATCCTAACTGAAGGACAGCTATAAGCCCAAACAACTCTAGTAATCACTTGACTTTTGGTATGTAAAAAACTATCCCAAAGATTTCTTTTTCCAGTACAAACAATACAGAACAATGACCAAGACTAGGGAAGTAATATTTAGATTAACAACTTAAAGTGAGACATTCTAATTATTGGTCAAAGAAACTAGAAAAATATGTATATTCTTGCACTATATTCTGAGCAATCAATTCAACAAAACTTAATTGAGCTCCAAAGATAAGTTCAATATTTTACTATGTATAGCAACATGACTGCTATATATATCATAAAATATGATATATGAAAAAACCTTTTCCTTCAATTTAATTATTTTGTGAAGACATAGAGGCTTTTAGAAAAAATTAGTTTAATTATCCTTTAGTTTTAGTTCTTTACAAAGCTTTAAAAAATGCCTGCTGAATGCATTTGAGGCAGAGTTACGGGTTGCATAATCAAACAAAAGGACCACTTACTCTGATAATCTGTGCAGTACTGACTTCCACTGAGTGCATAGTGTCTCTTACAAGGAAAACTTCAGCCTTGTCAAGTATTTTCTATATTTAATTGGAAAACAGGCATACTTAACAGAGTATTCGGTGCTCTTCAGTAGGCCACAATGCTCTCACAAGTCAAGCCTCCCTGCCTTCTTAGTTTATTACAATCCAACTGGAGGACAATGAGTGAGTCTATGGAATTCTAGAAGGACCCCTATGGTAAAGAGTGTTTTGCATTTATGTAAGTTCAAGTATTAGTGAAGCTGCAGTAACAAACATTCCCCAAAATACAATTACTGAAATAAAAGGGAACTCTATTTCTCTCCCATTTAATAGTGTAGAGATAGATGAGAAGTTCAGAACACATATAATAACTTTGCTTTATTTAGATTACTCTTGCCCTGTTTTTCTGCTACCCCTTAAACATTGCTCACCTGACATGGGGTAAAGTTGGTTCCCCACCACTTCTGCAAAGGTAAAAGATGTAGCTGACAAGTAATGTTATTGCTAAAGAAGTGACCAAGACATTTAACATATTATCTAGCTGCTAAGAGGCTGAGAAACATTGTGAGCTCCACTACATTTGAAGGGTGGACATGGGGATTTTGTTCCTACAAGAAGGGGTGAATAGATACTGGGCAATTAGTCTGCACCCTAACATTTAATAAATAGCTTATAAAATAATGCTTTTGATTGTTCTATCTTCCAACAGATATTTCCTGATTGCCTACTTTGTACACAGCACTATATTTATGCTCCACATAAGATTTTAAATACATACTGATATATGGCAACAGGGAACTTTGGTATTTTTAGAGAAATAAACTGCAATTGACCCTTGAACAACACAGGTTTGAAATGCATGAGTCCAATTATACATGGATTATTTTCAACAAATACTATAAATGTATTTTGCCTTCCTTATGATTTTCTTCACATATTCTTTTCTCTCGATTACTTTATTGTAATAATACAGTATATAATACATATAATATACAAAGTATGAGTTAACTGACTATGTTATTGGTAAGGCTTTTGGTCAACAGGTGGCTATTAGTAGTTAAGCTTTGGAGAGTCAAAAGTTAATTGAGCATTTTCAACTATACTTGGTTGGTATCAACAGTCTAATCCATGTGTTGTTCAAGGCTCAATTATATACATGCTAAATGCCACCAATAATAATATTACTGATAATGTTGCTAATAATATAATATATAATAGGTGCTAAATGAGTGGTGCAGAAGAAGGAGTTTAGCATTCAGTATTCATTTTCTGATAGGAAGACTGGAGGAGAGGCAGCAGCCAGCTCATGAAGGCCTGTTTGGCTTTGCACTTTTCACTGAATAAAAACAAGGGTCCAATATGGTAAGGACATTTCAGCCTTCAAACCATAAAAAATTAATTTCTATTTTTAAGCATTAGAAGTATATGATGTATCTAGCTTGATATATGTATAAAAAATGAACAAAAACATGCCTTTCTATTAATTTTGACATAGATATTATGCCGATACTTAACCTTTTAGTTAAACAGCATTCGTTCTTATTGTGAGTGAGGCTGAATCAATCAACTGCCTTCTCTAATGATGGAAGCAGATGGAAATAGAATGAGCTTCTGAATTTCCCTCAAGGGCATTGTAGAGGATGCTGCACCCTTAAGTGAAAATTGTTCCATTTTGCAATAGAGTTGGCCAATGTAGACATAGTCTTATATTTTCACTAATTTTGAATTAATACTCTAGAAGCCAGCAGCTGACAATGAGCCTGAACAGTTGGTTTCACACCTGAGGCCTCTTCTAAAAGACCATTCTCATCACAGTCAAACAACAGGAGGATATATTATAATATAGAGGGGGAAATGAGTGCATTTTCTCTGAGACGACTTAAGTAGGAGTTTCTCTTAAACTAATTAAGATTCAATTCTATTTCAGAAGCTAATGTCTGAAGCAGACATTCTGTTTGGGAATTATTAATAAACAAAAACGAAATGTTCCAGAGCTCTCGAAATGGTACTTTTCTTCCTGGTGGATGCTCTATAAAAGTGCTGGTTGAAAACAATTAAGTAGAGAATAGCATTTTAAACATAATAGCAAATGTTTGAGGTGAATGATTATGGTACACCAAATTATTAATAAGATCTAAGAACTTTTTAAAAGTGCAATAAGTGACATCCTTGACTATTAAAATCATCCCAAATCCTCTTAACATTACGCTTGTTGGCTCTTAGAATTCCAAGATGTCTAGAGGGAAGAAAAGACTGCAATCAAATTGTTTTTATTTTATTCAGAAGGTACTGGATATAATATGAAGTATAGATCTATTTTGAAAGAAAAAATACTTAAGCATACAACACACATATTAAACTTACATCTTGAATATGATGGTTCATATAACTCAATTCAAAAAGATCAGCTGGTCTAAATCAGAAAATGCTAATGTAGGAGAGAGAAAAATATTTTTTGCCTGGTAACTTCAATAAGCACTCAAAAGTTGCTTGAGTTCCACTGTGGATTTTTGTCTAATAAATTGCTGCACATGATGAAAGTAGTAGGCCAGAAAGCACTGTCTTGCCTTTCACACAATGCATCTTGCAGAGTCTTAAAAGTGGGTTGCATTTCCCTTTTAGTGATAATCACAGTACATGAGGTTACTGACTGCCAAAGCCCTTAGATTTGTATTTCATATCATGTGACAAATCCAATTTTTTTCCAAATAAAAGAACCCTCTCTGCGGTATTTTGGGTCATTTTATTTTAATAGCAGAAATAGGCATTTATCAAAACCATCTGCCTATCCTCAGGATGTCTCAGGATCAGACTGCCTTTTACAAGTTGCATAGAACTGGAATTCTCAGGGAGGGGAGAGGGCGTGATAGTTATCAGTGCTTCAAAATTGTGCAAAATAAGGACTCTTTAGGGGAAAAGGAAGGAAACATCAAAATGTTCAATATCCAAGATTTCAGGGTGGGCATGCTTTGTAGTGCCTGGTACAAAAGACAAGGTAGGTTAAGAGACAGAAAAATGAAGAGTTACTTATTTAGCTCCTCCTTTATAGTTGCTACCAGTATTCATCTAGAGGAAAAACATATCTAATTGAGATTCTTGTAGTTTTCTGTAGAAGCTCATTCTGTCCTATGCTGATATAAACAACATCCTCTGCATAACTGTCCTTAGACCATTCATTCTTGTTTCATTCAAGTGGCTCATATTTAATGACCTCAAAATAGCAATCTTTTCTTCTTCTGTGTAGTATCAATACCTTTCTTAAATCAAGATTTATGGATTTAAGACTCGGTGACAAGAGTAGCTGTATTAGCTTCTTTGTCATAGCCAAACTTCAATAGTGACACTTTCGCTACATAAAAGTATTCTAAGTCCTTACAAGTTAAATCATTATGCTTTACACCTTAAACTTATACAGTGCTATATGTCAATTATATCTCAATAAAACTTTAAAAAATGCAAAATGAAATTCAATTTCAGACAGTATTATCCTTCACTTTTCATCAGGACCAATGTGTATAACTTAGCTGTTTAAAAAATTCAGGATTCTGTGAGAGGGATAGCAAGGCAACACCCAAAGCCCTTCATAAATTCATTTCTTCCTTTCCCAGAATACAAAAATATACTGCATCGGCCAGCCTCCTCTGAAGTTCAATATTGCTATGTGACTACTTGCCAACAAATGTGAGCAGAAATCAGAAATGGTGGGTGCCATTTTTTAAAATACGCGATCACTGAGTCATTAGTTTATTATACAGATTATTTTTAAATGGAAAAGCAATCGAAGCCCTGGCTGGTGGGTCAGTGGACAAGGTGTCAGCCTGCCAACCCAAAGGTCCTTGGTTTGATTCCCAGCCAGGGCACAAAACCAGGTCTCCAGCCAGGTCTGTAGCTGGAGGCAGGTGAAAGGCAGCCATACATTGATGTTTCTCACCCTCTCTGCCTCTCTCCTTTCCCCTCTCTCTGAAATTAATTAATTAATTAATTAATATGAGGTTTTAAAAGGAAAAACCCATTGAATCTTTAAACAAATACACACAAGTATCTCCATTAAAAATGTACCCTTATATCCAGGTACATAAAAGCAATTAGTTATGTACTAACTGAGGAACCACACAAAACCAAGGAATATCAAACAGGGGCTGAAAGGATAAAGTTTGAAGGGCTGGGGAGACGTACAATTGTTGGGAATAAAGTTCACCATACTTTACGTACTAGTAGCTCCAATCCATATAGGTTAAGCAGTAAAACAGCTCTGAAAAATGCAAGATGTGGGTAAAGTTGAGTCTAGCTGGTCATACCTTTCTATAAGATAGAGCTTCTTCATGATAGATTGAATAAACAGTTCTTATATTCTTCACCTGGCTTTTCATAATTGTTTTGAGTTCAAAAAGATTCCACTTAAGAATACCCTACTGGTTGGTGGAGCGTTTCTTCCCTATTTAAGCACCCTTCAATCATCATCCCACCACCCTTCAACTTGCAGTTATCGACATTTAAAGTCAATAAGGAAAGCTGCTTGATCTCCCATCTAGCACACATTTGGAGAAGAAGCTGGTGACACACACGCTTCTCTGCTAAGAGGCAATGTTGGTGTAGGGGTACAGGATTTCCAGTTTGCCATTCCAAGTGTGAATAACACAGAGTGCTGCTGTTCCAGGTAAACATGTGCACAGCACAAGGCAAGACATGGACTCCTAGAACTTGAAAAGACCTTCTCTTTGAGAACTTCCCTGTCTGTGTTTGTGAGGTTATCCAATAATTCCCTTAATTGTATCACATATATTGCAGGAGATGATGAAGCTCTAAGGCATGATGGGGCCCCAAGACAGAAGGATCCTCAGAGTCACGGTCATCACATAAAACCTCCTAACAATTGGGAACATTGGGCTGATTGTCGCTTGATCAGAAAACACACATTTGTCATATATGGTACTGACATGTTGAGGTTGCCACAATAATACTGAGTACCTTTGCGTAGGAATCCAGGGAGTTCTACATGGTTCATGAAGAGCTGCTTTACTCTATGATGTAATTCCAACAATTGATAGCTTGTTGGTTGCACATTATGCTTGTCTGCTAGCAGAATACACACAGCCCTTGCTTAATTATTATTTTATGCTATTGGATTTAAATTTTTAATCATATTATTATCTGGAACCATGTCACAAAAAAACTGCCCATTTTTCTAAAGGCAGAAAAAGAACAGAAAATTTTTCTCTCATTGCTACCAGCCAGGGAAAAGAAGGAAGATGAATCATGGAGGATTTTCCTATCTTTGGCATTAAATAGATTTAAATGGGAAAAATAAAACAGTAATGGGAGAAATGGTACTTTGTGGTTCTACTGCATAAAGTGCTTCATGTTAACTACTATAAAGCATTCAAATGCCAGACAGTATGAAAAGTGCTTTTACATACATTATTTTAAACAATTCTCATGGCCTATTAGGGCAGTAGCAATTTTATACTTATTTCACATATAAAGCTCACAGCAGTTAAATAACTTGCTCACAGTCGTACAGGCAGTAAGTGCTGAAACTGGCATTCAAACCCAGGACATTGTCCTCTTAGCTTCGGTTGTCCCCAAAGCAACCCCACTTTTTTTACTATTACTTTATCATTTATTATTTCAGTAGTATTTTCTCAATGTCCACATTGTTTATTGACCCTACATCCTCCTCCGAATCTTCCCTTAAATCTCTTCCACTGTTTAAGTAGGTCAAATAATTACCAATACTATGTGATTTAAGAGACACCTAGAAAGCTCCTTGCTTTATAATATCTCCTATAATGGTCTGTTATTGAGCCTAAATATTACCTTTTAAGAGTGGTTTATTAAGGTTAAGAAACTGCATCATCAAATGTCTACTAAAATACAAATGCTCCATGAGTGTTTATTTAATCACCCAATAAACACTTTTTAAAAAATGAAGTCATTGCAATTTAATCTTAATTTATGAGATATGAGACTGTTTACCAGGGATGGAGCATAGAGAACAGGTCAGAACCAATTAATCGAGAAAGGACTAACAACAAAACCACAACACCCAGAATTTGCAACATTTCTCCAAAAATTATGACCTGAATCAGAAACCATCACGGAAAGCCTGAGGCAGCCTCAAGAAGTGTTGGAATGTCTCGCTGAAGAAGAGAGAACATGTGAAAAGAGCACAGAAATTTTGAAGAGAAGTTAGGAGTATGGAAGAGACCATCTTTAGAAACTTTACATTTGGTTTAAATCTATCTACATTCTGGATAGCCCACGTCACTTGCTTTCCATAAACTCTAATCCTGCAACCAACCACATGGTTCCTAGAGTTCTCAGTTTCTGATGTCTTCAGCAGAGAACTGCCAAGGCATGCTTTTCACTCACCATTTCATTGGATGATAATTCTGCCAAAAGGGGACATTTAGTTTTTTATCCAATCCATTGAAAAGGGACTCTATTTATTAAAAAAACTAAGACTGTCCCAGCCTTGGTATTAGGATGACATAGCATGCTCTGTCATCCTAATAACAGCCAATAAACAATGTCCTGTTTATCATCAAGTTTTAACAATCCCTTATCATTTTCAATATTTTTATAATTTGATAATAATAAATAGTCTAGAGTCGTTGCTGAAGTTCATTAGTGCTCTGGGTGTAAAATACTGTCCCAAATTCTTTGGAACCACTTGGATTTCTGTTAGAATTCCCAGCTTTCTCTCTCGGGCTCAGCAGGATAGGTCATATAGCTTCCCTAACAAGCCACTACTTGCCCCACTGCACATGGAGACTTCAAATTGTACTTAACTTTGATGGAGGAAAACCTTGTACCTAATAACGAGAAATAGAAATTCCAAATTACTGCAAAGCACTGCAGCAGGCAAGCTGCAATTCCAGTCATACAAAGCCTCTGTTTACAGGAAAATGATGATATGATCACAATGACTCCCATGTCAGGACCCAACTGCCTACCTAGTCATATTCCATATACTTATAATATATAATTTCATTTTCACACAAGCTTATTACACATATTAAAGTAATACTTTTCCTTGTAGAGCCAAGATTCATTGATAAAACAATGAAGTGAACTAACATCCTTCCTAAATAAAGTTTCACCAGTAGCACCGTATGTTAATGGACCTATTTCATTGTTAATGTGACTGACTGCTTATTGATTCTTGCAGGAATCCAGCAAGGGCTTCTGAGTACAATTTAGTTTGGAGAGCTCTGGGCCCAACATCTACGCTCAATTACAACTTTCAGAAGGAGAGATCAATAAAATTTAAATTGCTTATGGTAATCACAACTTCAAATCATTGCGATCAGCATAAGCAATCTGCTGACCCCAGCCAAGCTCCTAAATTGAAACTTGTAATGAGTGGTCATTTAGTTTGGGTCCATTCATATTATTTTGGAGGCAGGTGATGAACAATTAAAGATCAGCCAGTACCTTCTCTGTACAACATTCCCATCTTTATTCCCAAAGTATTAATATGCAGTAACCCTCGGGTTCATGGTTTTGCACTCCTTTAATGGGTATTCTGTATGAATAAGCAATTATATTTTCTATTAAACAATTTCAGTGTAATTGAATTAGCAGTTATAATATTGCTAGGGCAAGCAAAAGCTTTCCTAGGGAAAAATTAAGTGATATTGGGTAGTGCAAATTAATTTATAGAACTGAAAAATGTAACCAATTAAATAGAATTGCCTTTGCCTCCCCCCTCCTCCAAAATACAATTAAGCAGCACATTGTTTCAAAGAATATGTTTCAGAACAATTTGTTTTCAATCATAATAGCTGTTTTTCATTCATTATGAAAAGCTGTCTATTATAATGAAAATTTCATAGGCAGTTTGCCTTGACAAAGCAGTTGCAAGTTTAAACAAAGATAGCCTGCAGATTACTTTCCAGATAGGGAGTCACCTTAGAATTACATTTTAATAAATCATTGAAAATAAATCTTCTGCATTACAGCATGAAGGTTTTTGAGAAAGAAAAAGCAAATAGAGAGAAACTAATCAATGAAAATCTCCTGTTGCCAATATAATAATGGATGGACCAATCCTAATATATAAAGTGTATTACACTCACACACACAGCCAAAAAGAAAAATGTAAGATAAATATCGCGGAAGTCAACTGTCACAAATGAGACTTGAGTAATAATCCCATCTTTACCATTCATCATTCCCACTGTGCCTCCTCCAAGCACTTTACTGAATTATAAACTAGGGTATTTAGGCCAGATTTTTACAACCTAATAAAATGGCCATCTTTAGATTACTCTCAAGGTTTAAAGCATCCTACCAAGTTTTTCAAAACAAAGCACAATGTAAATATGTATGGCTCTTTGTAATGTGTATATATAAGACATATACTATGTTTGTATGCATTTTGAAAGAAATTTCAAACTATAGTTGAAACAATTGTAAATATTTAGTAAGTATACATCAATAGAACATTTGTGGTAAAAATATTTAGTAACACTATGTCATTTTTAAAAGAAACATTAATGCCAGGGTCTAAAAAGGCTGGTGCAGAAGCCATGAGTCTTTCCACATGAATTCCATAAAAAAGATGGTTTAAGCTCTAAAGAATTTTTTAGACTCTTTAGATAAACCTTAAAAAGTATTTAGGCAGGAAATGACAAGCCATGTTTTAATTTAGGTGCGGTGAGGACTAATGGTAAGGGCAAAGTAGACCAAAGAGAAGCAGTCTTTTAGTGACTCATGCATTTGTCCAGATTAAAATGTGGGCATTTGAATTAGGGAAGAAGCGGAGAAGGAAATGAATGTCATTGGTTGTCAGAAGCTAAACTGACAGAATTTCATGTTTGATTGGCTGTAGAAAAGGAGAGGACTTGAGAATCGCTCAAG
Organism: Noctilio leporinus; assembly: GCA_004026585.1. Taxonomy (NCBI): domain Eukaryota; kingdom Metazoa; phylum Chordata; class Mammalia; order Chiroptera; family Noctilionidae; genus Noctilio; species Noctilio leporinus. The sequence goes on from PVIW01001190.1 coordinate 215,662, forward strand.
GTTCCATCTTGGAAAGACTGTAAGGAGATAATGTTATTTATGAGTTAAGGAATGTAGATTAAGGAGTGTGTAGGAGGGTGACTAAATTCATCATTAATTAAGAGTATTTCCAAAATGCCGAATTAGATTAATGTTCTTCTTGGGCCCTCTGCCTTTACTAGGACAGTAATGATTTAAAAAAGCATTTATTGTAGAAATAACTATTGATATTCCTTAGGTAAGTTCGCCTTTGCATATTCCCATCTACTTTTTAATTTAGTCTTGAGTTAAGCCCACTATCTGAGAAGGTACGGCTTCCATACTTGAAAAAAATTTTCTTGAAACCTATTAATATAGTTATCTTTAGGTATTATAAAAAGTATAAAGGCATACTATTTCTGAAGAAAGATGGAAAATATAAGTATATTATAATTTTTATCTGGCCTTTGACACTTAATGATAAGCATAGTAAAAATAAGTTGGGGATGCAACAAATTTCATATAACATTCAGAAAATATTTAACAAAACTTTATATTAATTTAAAGAAAGTATATATATCAAAATTACCCAATTGGGAAAAAGTGTTTCTAAGATTCATTTTAAAAAGTTAAACTAAAACTTGAAGGATTTTTTTTTTTTCCACTTAAAAAATACGAAGACATCCTGAAGGCTGACATAATATCTGGTACTTAATAAAACTCAATGAATGTGAAATAAATATATTTATATGTAAAATGTAAAGTGAACAGTTGGCCATATACCTTAACTTGTCCATATGTTAAAGAAGTTGCATATGAGGTCTGTCCCGAAAGTATTGAGTCAATGTCAATATAATTAAAACAGTTTTCATGGCTGATACTTTCTGGACAGACTTCGTGGAAACATTTTAGTATCAAACAAATGAAATATTTTAGCATTTAATTATTCAATATAACCACACACACATACACACTCCAAAGTAATTCACCTATCATCTGCTTTGTTTTGATAATTTACTGTTCAATTTTTATGGTTATACAATTTTTTAAATATGCTTTATATTTTAAATTTTTTGAAATAAACAATTATAAAATATATAAACTTCAGGGATAAGGAAATCTTTCTGTGGGTTTCATGACCATTATAAACAAATATTCGATACTTATTTCAGAAATTTGAAGTCTGATGAGAAACAGCAATAGATAATAAAGTATTTTTCTTTTTACACAAGTTACCTAGTCTGTCAGTGCTCATACACAGATTATTTTTCACTTGATAAGGTTTCTTAATTCTGGTTTCCTTTTCATTCTTTATCATCTTTTGCTTTATCATCTGAAAACTCCCCTGAGCTATTCAGTCTTTCCAGGCACTCAATCCTTAATGAAACAAATGAAAACTTCAGTTCATTTTACCTAACATTTGTGAAATACCTTCCAAGTGTTATGATAGGTAAAAAAAAAAAAAAAAAAAAAAGATGAATTAAATTTTTTGCATTATTTCTTATTCCTTGGTGATATTAGTGGTTAAGGATAATTGGTCTGAATACAACAGTAGGGCCTTTACTCTGTGGCTTCTATACCTCATTTCCCTTATTTATAACATGGAGATCAATGCAGTACCCATACCATAAGTTTGTTAAGAGAAAAATGCAATGTTGCCTACAAAGTATTTAAAACAGTCCCTAGAAACAAAGAAAACAATCTCATTTACAATTGGATCAAACTAGAGGGCATTATATTAAGAGAAGTAAGTCAGAAAAAGACAAATACCATATTATTTCACTTACCTGTGGGAGCTAAGGAACAAAATTAATGAACAAGTAAAATAGAAACAGACTCAGATACAGAAAACAGATTGTAGTTGCCCGAGGGGAGGGTGGCTGGGGGACTTGGTGAAAAAGGTGAAGGGATTGAGAAGTACAGATGGGTAGTTACAAAACAGTTACAAAGATGTAAAGTACAGTATAGGGCGTATAGTCAATAATATTGTAATAGCTAAGTATGGTGCCAGGTGGGTACTGGAAATATTGGGAGGATCACTTTGTAAAATGTATGATTGTCTAATCACTATGCTGTACACATCAAACTAATACAAAAGAAAAAAATGTAAACTGCACTTGGAAAATTTAAAAAACAGTCCCTGAATATAGTATGTGCTCAATTATTGTGGACTATTATTCTCCTCTGTATAGATCAACTTTTCAAACCAGACTGATAGAATTCTATAGGACTATGTTTATTTGTTACACTTAAATGCAAGTATTGTTCTCAAATTTTTAAGAAAAATGCCCTCCTCGGCCAATATCAAAGTTTTCATACCAACATATTTATATAAACTTATTAATTGTTTACTCTAGACCAGGCATTGATGATACAAATGTGAATGAAATTTGTTCTAGTGTAGAATCTAGTCAGATAAACTCTTTTTTTCACAGTTTTTCTAACGTGTGACATCTGACACCATCCTTTCCTTGCTCTTCTCTAATCTCCGTTCTTTCCTCTTTGTCTATTCAAATTAATTGGCTAATTTTTTACATTAACTACAAGTTTCATCAATGATTCAACTTTGATGCCTTAAAATTATTCTTTTCACATTCTTTACCTAAGGAATATTTTTACACATATGGTGGTCAATTTTTTTTTTTTTTTTTTGGTAAGAAAATTATGTCTAAAATGATTTATCTTGATCTGATCTTCCTTCTACATCTTTACTGGTTAATTTAGGAGATCAAAAATCAAATATGTGAGATGGCTTAGTCATCACTGAAAAAAGAAATGGATTTTTGGGGTCAAATGTCTGTCCAACTCCTAGCTATGTAACTTACTATCTGTCTGACTTTGATCAACTTATTTCTCTTACCTCATTTTTACAATGAGAATAATTGCATCTACCTTTTGGAGTTACAATGAGGACCAGTTGAGAAAGTGAAGTAGAGTACTTCATTCAATGCCCTTGTTATCTAAGTGTCATTGGAAAAAGATGAATTAAAGAGAGATTAAATTATTGCTATTTAATTATTTAATATATTTTTCTATAAGGCATATGAAATTTTCACTCCTAAGTTTAACTTTTTATTTAACAATTTAACTTGCCTATCAGAAAAAGTTTCCAAATGAAATAACTTGAAGTAGTGTTTGGATTTATGAATCTGAATTCCAGTCCCAGCTCTGCCACTGGCTGTGTGATCTGTGGGTAAATCATCGAATTTCTCTGGATTGAGGTGGTATTATAGAAAAAATGTAAAAGATGTATGAACTTCTAAAGTTCCTTCCAACTCTAACATTTTACGACACCAGACATTTGATTTTCCTTTTGAAGTTAAACCTAATGACTATGGGTTAAATAGTTATTTCCCTTTAACTTATTAAAGGGAAACAGGCCTGAATTTCCAATAGCTCAGAATGTGACCTTCTTTGGAAACAGGGTCATTGCAGATGTAATATAAAGATGAAGCCATATGCAATGGGGGTGTGGGGAGACTGCTCTAATATGATTGGTGTCCTTGTGAAAGGGGAAAATTTTAAGACAGACATGCACATGAGTAAAGTCATGTGAAAAAGAAAGCAAAAGTCAGACTGATACTTCTGCAAACTAAGGAACATCAAATAAAACAGAATCTGATTTGTGACTCTCCCCTCTCTTCAGGCACCAGAAGAGAGGGAAGAGACACAAATCAAATTCTTTCTTAGAGGTCACCAATCCTAAAGACACCTTGATCTCAGACTTGAGGCTTCAGAACTGTGAAACAATATGTTCCTGTCATTTAAGCCACCCATTTTGTGGTACTCTGTTATGGTAGCCATAAGAAACTAATACATCTTATTTCATAATTAACTCAAAAAATGATGGGCTTCAATTATGATATAAATATTAGGTCGGCCAAAAAACTCATTTGTTTTTTCCTGTAAGATGGCTCTAGCAGTGCTTAATTGTCTTTAACTTCATTCAAAACAATTCTGTTAGATTGTATTTTGACAACTGTCATATCTGCATGCATTAAAAAAATGTTGAATTTTTCTATAGTGATTTTAATATTGAAGTAGAAGACAATACACAACATTTCAACACATTATGCTTTATTATTTCGAGAAAGGTAAAAACTTAACAGAAACACACATACAAAAAAAGATGTGTGCAGTGTCTGGAGGAGGAGCTATGACTGATCAAATGTGTTAAAAAGTGGTTTGCAAACTTTCCTACTAGAGATTTCTCACTGGACAATGTTCCATGGTCAGGTAGATCAGTTGAAGTTGATAGTGGTCAAATTAAGATATTAATGAAAATAATTAACAATATACAATGCCAGGGATAGCTGGTACACTCAAGATATCCAAGTCAATCATTTATTGGTGAACATGAAAAATGTGTTTTTATTTTTTGGAAAAAACTAAAAGGACTTTTTGACCAACTCAATATATATGCATATAGTATATGATTTTGTATGTATGTATGTATGTATGTATAAATAATATAAAGTAGGCTATCAGAGCAGTTTGTAATTTTTTTCAAGTATACTTTTGATTGAAATATTGAACAATTAGACATTAATTTAATTATTGAACAGTAGAGTTTCAAATGGAGAGGAATATGTTTTAAGAAAAAGCTCCAAAATCATCACAGCCTTTTATATCAGGAAAGTTTCTAAATATATTTCCTTCTCTTTGAAGTCTAAAAAGGATGTTGCTATCTCTAAGTTGCCTCTCTTAGTTTTGAACAACTCCTTAATGGGATTTCCTGAGCACCAGAGAAGAGCAGAAGCTTCCCTGCCAGCATTCTTGGTTCATGTCACAAGGCAAGTTGCTTCTGTGGAATTTGGTTTTCTTCTGAGACTGCCTTTCTCATTTGCCTTGCATTTCTTCTTTCTGTTTCCTTTCATGGGGATGTGAGCTGTGAGTAGGGAGAGTTTAGAATACTTTCACCAAATTTAAGAAATATCAAATTGACCAAAGCCTACAAAATATCCTGGGATGTAATCTTTTGTCCTCATGAAAAGCCATAATTGATCATTTAGGTATCTCTTTTTCCATAAAACCAGGGACCTCTTCTAATTGAAAAGATCTCAGTGTAGAGCCAGACATTTTCAATGTCCTGCCATTCACTGGCACATAGTCATTGATGCTTCTGTTAGAAAAACACTTCAGGAAGATTTCTCTTTTTTAGTTTATGTAAATTTACCATAGTGATTAAGAACATCAGCTCTGGAGTTAACTAGACTGGGCTAAAACCCCAGTCCCACCACTTTAAAAGCTGGTGGCCCTGGGGTCATTCTGTAACCTCTATAACAAGGTCCTTATCTATACTAATGATAAGACCAACCTTGCGCAGTTGTTGTGAGGATTTATAAGGTAATGTGTATGAGGTACTTAACACAGCACTTGGAAAAGAGCGTTGAGTATCAAATACTCAAGAAAGGCTCTCAGCTGCATTCTCCTCAGCAGTGATAGTACTGTTCGTAGTGCTTCCAGTCTTCAAAGTTGTCAACAATGGAAAATTTCAGTTTGGTAGGTGGGGATCTTCCTAAGTGACCACAAAGCAATGACACGGGTTCAATTTTATTTGGGCCACTTCATTGAGACGCAGTCTAACTTGGGCCTCTGAATATCAGGGTGTCAATTTGAGAGAGTTGACTAGTATATGACATGTCCCTCTTGCTATCTCTGTGAACATATTAGGGTTCTCTCAGGAAAAGCCCAATCTATAACAGAGATATACTAGAAAATAAAGGGGGAGAAAGAAAAACCCTGCAACTAATTAGTTTTACTTGAGTATCTCATCAGAAAGGGAAGTAAAACTTTGAAACTCTCTACAGTTCTTAGGACTTTATACACTGGCCACGTTTAGTTGCTCTGCCAGACCTGCCATTTTATGTGTAATATAATACTGCTTAAGGTTATCAATCTCTAAGAAAGTATATATACCATTGCTTTATAGCCACTCCTGCTTTGCAATACAAATGACATAATTACTTGTTCTGGCTGGAGGGGGTCCAGTGCCTCTAGTTCATTTTTTAAATGCAAATCTTATTAAGTATTTTATCCTAAAATGGCTAATGCAAAAAGGGCAGTCTTAGACTAAGATGGACAACATGCCTAAAAAATAAATACTAGGCGAATAATGAAACCTGAATTAAATCAGCGTACTGGAAACCAAATTGATTACTTATTGAAATATGTTAACATAGTGTAATGGGTAACTGCCAAAGTCAGATATACAATAATATTCCATGAATCATTGCCAGATAATTACCAAGGTTTGTAAGAGCAATAACAACTTTTAAAATATTTTACACCAAAATCTAGATGCTCATAAAAAAAAAATTAAGGTAGTGACCTGTATATTATATAGGTCAGCTAAAAAGACCCTATGTTTTTTATGGCTTCTCTTTTTGTTTTTGTCAAATAGAATAACAGGCAGTTTTTCTATAAAATCTTGCAAGAAAATGTTAAGGATGCTAAACTTGTTATCTCTACTCAATCCATTTTAAGATTTCAGCTATGGAACAAGTCTTTTTTGAAAATTCCTTTTTCTTTTAACATATATAATGCATATCTAAGTAGGAATATTTTGTGTATTTTTGTGTATGCACAGTTTAAAGAATAGAAAAATTAACATCCTTGTCTATACCGCTATCCTAGGCTAATAGAACATAGCTTCTGCATTTCGAACTGCCTGGGTGTAACAATGCCTTTTAAGAGATTATTTTATCCTTGAAGTTATTCTGAAAATAATTAAATTAAATTGGTTGCTTTAAATGTGTCATTGGTTTCTGAAATGTATCCATTACTCCTAGTTTTGTTTTTTTTTTCTTCATGTTTCAAAGTCAATTACAAACAATTTGCAAGGTAATTTTTAAAACTGAAATGTATTACTTCATACATTCAAGAATTACAGAGCACTTCACAGCTATTGTTACTCTGCAAGATTTTTTGTAAACTTAAGATATAATTCCTGAATAGCATTAATTTCACAACATTTAAATTACCAAAATCAACTTTAAATGTGGTCCTTCATGCCTCAGTTTTCCCATATAGTCACTTGAAAAACACACTAACAGCCTCCCAGGATTGACGAGATATTTAAGCATTTTGTACGCCTGATCAAAGAGAACTCTACAAAGAGGGAAAAGCCCATTGACTCCTGCCGGGAAGAAAGTGACTTCATTAGCACATCATAGGGGTGCCCCTTTGAAAGTGTGTTAAATTGTGTTAACAGTTTGGTTAAGAGGTGGGAGTGTGACTGGTTTAAACTTGTCTCATTAATATACTGGTGTGATTCGGAGTTGGATTTTACAAGCCTGTTACAGTATTTTCTCACTCCTCTCCCTCGAATTGCTTGCACTTTCTACTTCTCGGTTGCTGTTGTTATCAAGGCTCTGTTCTTGAGTGATTTCTAACCCTAGGACTCTTCTTCTGTTTCAGTCATCAAGAACTATTAGCTGCTCATCTCCCCAAGGAAGGGTCATTTCCATGGATCCTGTTGTTTCAGCGGCTCTTTGTCTTCCCCCTGAAGAAGAAATGAAGCACCGTGTTCTGCCGAGTGGGTGGCATTACGGGAAGCACATTGCTTTATGTGATGAGGTGTAGAAGGAGGCCCAAGTGACTGGACACACACCCTGAGGGTTTTCCATGCAACCAATAATTAAGTTCTTAGAGGCTGATTACTTTCTGTTGCTGAGATGCAAAGCAAACAGAAGTGTCGTACACAGGATAAAAGCCAAAGAGCTGAGTACATGTAAACCTCTTTTGGAAGATTTATTAGATGTCACATTGTGGCTATAACTTATTCTCATCTGTCCCTCTTGGCACTTACCAACAGTGATGAAAATGGAGAGTCTTTACTCAGGGAACTCTTGACTGCATTACTATTAAATTATTTGCATATTGGTAGCATTGGAGGATGGCATTTTTCCAAGTTTCATTACCCTAACCCTCACCTCAATAAGAGTTCCCATAGTTCCAATGAGGTGGAGAGAAAACAATGGAGCTATTTGTTTTCTGACTATTTTCACTGTTCGATAATGAAGAATGCAGATGAAAGACACCAAATGAAGAATAAAAGAATGGCAGGATAGATGGATGAATAGAAGGACTCAATTGTTTATTAACTCAGCAAACTATGATTCATTGGAGCAGAGGGAGGGGATATTTAAATGAATGAATACAATTCTCTTGCAAAGCTACAGAGCCCCCTTTTGGTATCACAACATGGTTTATCTTACTGCTATTGGATTTTGATGAACAGCTCCATCATGGAGGACTGCTTATTGTGTCACAGACAGATAGATGGTCATGAATCTTTCTCCATCCTTTTATGTGCCTTTTATTAACTGCAGAGTATATGCATCTGGATATGCACTATTATACACTCACCTTAAGAACTAGACTCACATAGGGTTCAACATGAACTTCATAGCATTATTATTCTCTCCATCTAGTAGGTTGAAAATCACCAATATTTCTGTGGGCTATTTTAGTCATTGTTAGCTTGACTTTTAAACTCTAACCATCCTTTAACTCACTTACAAACGAGATCTAATTTAAAGTAAATTTCTGCCTTTCAGTCCAATTAGGTAAATGTTATCTATTTCCCTCTTTAACTTAGAATCTTCTACTTTGTTCTTCTACCATCATCTTAATGTACTTCATTAGCCAAAATCAGGGTAGTTTGCTCTGGGGTTAGAGAGAACTGCAGGTTTTCCAAAGTCTTCAGTAACTCCCAAGCCATCCCAAGTTAAATCATTTTAAATAACAAGGGAATAAATAAACACATGTGTTTGAACTTGTCAACTCAGTATCATTTTTATTGATTTATAACACATGTATCTGCTGGGGAAATGTAGCTTTCAGGCAAGTCTCCTGACCCTGCATTGCATTGTCCCAAATCTCCATCAACATAAAGCTTCTCAAGCCATTGTTGTTTATTTCCACCGTGATATTTTTGGATTGATTTTCTTATGTGAATCACAATGACAAAGTCTTAATCATGACAATGCTTAGCTGATGGTTGAAGTAACCCTATTCCCCACATCTATCACATTTCATAATTCTTTAATCCAATTAGTTTTCAACTCAAAACTCTTACTCCTAGAAATCCTTTTTTTTTTTTTTTAAGATTTTATTTATTATTTTCAGAGAGAGGGGTAGGGAGAGAGGCAGAGAGGGAAAGAGACATCAATGTATGGTTGCCTTTCACCTACCTCCAGCCATGGAACTGTCTGGAGACCTGGCTTGCAAGCTGGTTATGTGCCCTGGCTGGGGAATCGAACCAGCAACCTTCAGGTTCGCAGGCCAGTGTCTTACCCACTGTGCTACCAGCCAGGGCTCCCATTTTTTTCAGTTTACTCTCTTAATCCAAGATTAGGATCCTTACTGAGAAACCTCTGGACCCGGACACATGATGGGCCACCTGCATGCATATATCCAAAGATTTGGGCTTCCCAAACATTTTTGAATTCTCAGGTCCTTCAGAGGTAGCTTATTTAAAGGAGTCCTGTGTTCCACAGGGCTACTGGGTCACCTTCAGGATTTTCCCCATCTTCTTTTGTGGATCCAAGCCATAATTTGGTTTAATCAAAGCAAGGAACAGATCAAGAATACTTTAGGCCTGATTAGTGAGGACAGAGACTATACTCAAAAAGAGCTTCAATAATTACTAGTATGTATGGGCAACTAGAGTTTGAGAGTCTTTGATCAAGAGGGAAAGCCATAAAATTAGATTAAAAATAGATAACATTTATTTAGAGGCATTGTTTCAGGATATAAATTTTACACTTGGCAAGGACCCTAAAGGATGGTGCAAATTTGCTGCTCTGCTGGCTTTTACAGGTCTAGAGAAAGTAATGGCCCATCTGAGTGAAACTCCAATTGTCAAAACAGACAATGGTCAAAGGGATAAAAAAGCTCAAGGTAGGGGGCATGCTAGAGTGGATATATCACATGCAGCCAGGAGACCCACCAGAGGATTATATTTCAGAGGACACATCATTCAACAAGGCCATCAGGAATGCACTGGTGAGAGGAATGCAGAATCAATCATTAGTTCAGCAGTCCCTGGCTTTGGCGAATACTAGGGAAAGTTATCACAGAGCTTGGTTTGTAAATGATAAGGTCTAAAAGCAATAAAGGATACGTGATAACACTTAACCAAGTTTCAATTATCATAAGGATAAGTTGGCGTGGATGATGAGGGGAAATGGCTGTTGGAGAATTGTGGATATGGATAATAGAACATACGCTCTCTAGAGACAAAAAGGCAGCCAATAAGGGTACTGCTTAATATATGTCATTTTTTAAAAGCAAGAATGAATAAACAGGAGGCTAAGGATGGTCACCTCAATAAAACAAGACAGAAGAAAGCAAAATTCATGGCCACTCATCCAGTTCTGAGTGAAGTTTCAGATCCCAAACCTGTTAACTGAAAATGTGACCATGTCTCAAGAAAGACTGCAATACCTTGAAAAGTTTATATTGTAATAATGTTCCTAGTCATTATTCAACCAGGCCTACGGTCATTTATTTGGGTAATTGGAAACTCGAAAACAAGGAATCAGCAGACATTTCTACTGGTCTTTTGTACACAGGCTCTAAATTGACATTGATACTCAGAAACTCAAAGCATCAAAGTTAGAGTGGAAGCATAGGAGAGTTACGGAAATGAACAGAGCTCTGGTCGGGTTGGCTTAAATGGAGCCACAAAATGATGTGTTGATCATTTTCCCCCGAGGTCCCACAGTGCACGTGTGGCCTCTGCCCAAACTCACACAAACTCACACAAACAGCATCTTCAATCACAGCTGTCATATTAGTAATGCATCCTTTTAATTTTGTTTAATTTTTAATGATTTCATTTATTATTTTTAGTGAGAGGGGAAGGGAGGGAGGAAGAAAGGGAGAGAAACATCAATGTATGATTGTCTTTCACCTGCCTCCAGCTGGGGACCTGGCTGGAGACCTGGCTTGCAACCTGGGTATGTGCCCTGGCTGGGATTCGAACCAGCAACCCTTGGTTCCACAGGCCAGCACCAATCCACTGAGCCACACCAGCTAGGGCAGCAATACATCCTTTTTAGAACAGATTAATATGACCTCAGGTATATGGTATGTGACTATTGGTTTAGTGAAAGAGTTTTTCTCCATCCTAATCAAGAAAAAGGATCAAACATGTTTCATTTACATAGACTGGACAATTTATCTTTAGTTTCACTCAAGGACTTTTTAAACTCTTCTCCCCTTTTTCATGAATCCAACGAGATCTGGATTTTAAACAGAACATTGCATTGATCTGCATATCAAAAACATCATTCTTGTAAGGCAAGAGATGGCTGCATGTTGAAGAATTTAGTGAAACACATGAGCTCCAGAAAATTTCTATGAAAGTTCTCTGGAAATTCAGAGAGCTGTCCATTCAGCAAAGCTTCTGGTGCCCAATCATAGGAGATACCCCAGAGCCACCTCACCAATGTAGACTCTTTGCTACAGTTTACATCCCCCACCACAAAGAAGGAAACACAACATCCAGTAGGCCACTTTGGTCTCTGGAGATAATACTCATTTTACACCTGTGAATTCGTTTTCTGGCCTGTGCAGTAAGGTATGGAGTGAGTTAAAAGCCTTGAATGGAACCTGAAGCAGAAATCCAGGCGATAGTATAAAAACATATTAACATACCATTATTATACAACCTGGCAATGGTGGTCCTTGATATTTACCCAAAGGAGCTGAAAACTTTCTTGTGCACAAGGGTTTGCATGTTGTGGATATTTATAACAACTTATTTATAATTGCTTAAATTCGGAAGCAATCAAGACATCCTTCAGCAGGTGAATAAGTAATAAACCATGACATCCAAACAATGAAATGTTATTTAGTACTAAAAATAAATGAGCTATCAAGCCACCAAAAGACATGGAGGAAATTTAAGTGCATGTTGATAAGTGAAAGAAGTCATTCTGAAAGGACTATATATTGTACGACTCTAACAACGTAACATTTTGAAAAAGCAAAACTACAGAAGCATTAAAAAAGAACAGTGGTTGCCAGGGGCCAGGGAGGAAGGAGGAATGACCAGAGGATCACAGAGGGTTTTTAAGCCAGTATAACTATTCCATAGACACCAGAATGGTGGGTATGTGTCTTTACACATTTGTACAAACCCATAGGGTGTACAACAGTAAATAAACCCTAACATAAACTATGGACTTTGGATGTGAATGATATGCCAATGTAGGTACATCAATTGTAGCAAATGTACCGCTTTGCAGTGGGATATCCACAGTGGGGAAGGCTGTGCATGTGTCGGGGAAAAGGGTATAAGGGAGCACTGTAATTGCTACTCAATTTTGCTCTGAATCTAAATCTGCTCTGAAAAGTAAAATACATTTTTTAAAAAGCAAATTGCCTAGCGCTGGCTGGTATGGCTCAGTGGATTGGTGCTGGCCTGAAAACTCAAAGGTCACTGGTTCAATTCCCAGTCAGAGCACATAACCAGGTCTCCAGCCAGGTCTCCAGCCAGGTCCCCAGCTGGAGGCAGGTGAAAGGCAACCATACATTGATGTTTTTCTCCCTTTCTTCCTCCCTCTCCACCCTTCTCTCTAAAAATAATAAATAAAAAAGTATTTTAAAAAAATAAATTAATTAAACTAATTGCCAAAACCTCAAAACTGAAATCAGTAAAAATAAGAAGATTTGAAGACTGGACCAACCAAAATCACCTAATTAACATATGTAGAACATTCTATGCAACACAGAAAAATGAATATTCTTCTCTAGTTCACATAGCACATTTACCAAAATAGGCCATATTCTGTTCTTAAAATAAGCCTTAACAAATTTCTAAGGATTTAAATCATATTCTGATCATTGAAGTATTAAATTAAATGTAACAGATAAATGACTAGAAAATCTATAAATATTTAGAAATTAAAGACCACAGTTCTAAATAAGCCTTAATTCACAGAATAAATCACAAGAGAAATTAGAAAATATTTTGAACTAAATTATAATAAAGACACACATCAAAACTTATGGAATTCAGCTAAAGCAGGCTTTGCAAGAATTTTACACTTTTGTGAGCGTGTATTAGAAAAGAAGAATGACGTAAAACCAATAATTTAAGCTATCTCAAAAAGTAGGAAAAAAACAAGCAAACTAAACTCAAAGAAAATAGAAGGAGTAAGAGCAGGATTAAACACACAACAGATAATCAACAAAACCAAAAGTTGGTATTTTGAAAAGCGTAATGAAACTCACAAACTACTAGTAAGATGGATCCCCTTCCAAAAAAGGGGAGAGATCATTAAAAGTATAAATTACCACTATCCAAAGTGAAAAAGGGAACATAACTATGTACTGTGAAACATTAAAAAGATAATTAATTTTAAACGAAACTTATATCTACTAAAGCTAAAAAAAAACAATGAAAAAGAAAAATAATTCTTGAAAAACACATTACCATAACCAACACAGCAGTAGAAAATCAAAGTCACTTTAAATCTTTTAAAATATTTTTATCCAAATTAAAATATATTTATTCAACATTATTTCAAACTTAGAACAATATTTTTAAGGGTGGGTGTGAATTTAGATGCTACTTTGAAAATTTACATGAAAAATTAGGGACCTAGAATATTCAAGATGGTCTTAATAAAGTTCAAAGTTAAAGGACTAGATGTACCAGATTTCATGATACAGTAACTAAGACAAATCTACCAACAGTACATCATAGACATACAAAAGTAAACTTAAACATACATAATTACCCAATTGATGACAAAGTTTGCCATATAAGTTAGTGGGCATAAAGACTGTCTTTTCAAAATGTTTCTGGAGCAATTACATGTTTCTATGGGATATAAGCAAATCTTGAAACTTTCTACACATCATAAAGAAAAATAAATTGGAAGTGAAAAATAGACATAAAATTAAAAGTTAAACAATCAAATTTCTAGACAAACACAGAACAATATTGCCGAGACTTGTGTGAAGAAAGACTTCTTGAAAGGACATGAAAAGAACTGATAAAAGAAAAAGGACAAATTGGACTCAATTAATAACATCTGTTCATCAAAATGAAGTCAAACCACATCAGAGAAAATGTATTTGCAATATATCTAACAAACAACTTGTATCTAGGCAAATAGAAAACTCTAATAAATCAACAGGAAAAAACTATCCAGTAAAAAATGTGTATAAAAATTTGAAGAGACAGTTTACAAAAAAATTATATCCAAGCAGCCAATAACTATATAAAAATTTGCACAACTTTATTACTTATTAAGGAAATATAAATTCAATCGATAAGGACATGTCACTATGAAACCACCAGTGTCTGAAATCAATGGATAACCCAGACAACACGGTGGTGATTGTGGGGGGTGATAGAAAAGGGTATAAGGAGGATAAGTGGTAATGGGAAAAAATGTGGTAAAAATTAAAAATAAATAAAAATAAAAAGTTATTGACAATATTAATTGTTGACAAGGATATGAAGCAACTCACACTCTCATATTTAACTTTTGAGTGTCTAAATTGACCCAGCCATTTTTAGGAAGTAAAAATATGCTGGAGAGATAATCCTGTACCTATTTGTTGGCCCACCAATCTAATGCCTATGTATATACTCAAAAAATAATATAAATGTTCACAAAAATAATAGGTACAAAAATGTTTATAGTTGCTTTAGTCATAATAATTAAAAATTATAACTAGTCCATATGCTTATGAGGAAGACAATGGATAAATGAGTCATGACATATTTATGCAATGGGATTCTACACCATAATATAAAAGAATAAACATGTAATTCATGGGTGAATCTCAAAAAATTTACTGAATGAAAAAAGTCAGACACAAACAGGAAATACTGATTACATGTATAGGGTCCATATGCAGTGCAGTTCAAGAACAGTGAAACTAAGTTATTGCATAAAAGTTAGAATAGAAGTTACCTCTGGTGATGGGAGAAGGTATTAACTAGGAATGGGCTTGAGGGAACCTTCTAGGCTATTGGAATTGTTCTATACCTTCTTCTGAGTAGAGGTTATATGGAGGTATAGAAATGTAAAAATTATTGAGCTCTACACTTAAGGTTTGCATATACATATATCTATATATACACACACATATATAATTTCAAAAAATGAAAATACAAACATATACAAGTCATCATTTATCCATCATTTACAGTATGTTTGCCACTATGTTCAGAGTTAGAACTTACGAAGATAAATAAACATTCTAGCCCACAGACTGGTTGTGAAGTTGGAAAGACAGCTCTTTAAACACAAAAATTAGAATATCACACCATAAATTTATTTTCAGAGTCATTATCATGTTGTTGTGGAAATATCTAGAACAAGAACAACTAAGTCATTGGGGGAACTGATGGAGAAGACTTCACTCAAGCACTAATTTTGAGCTTGGGATTTGAAATCAAATAAAAATGCCCTGAGTAGAAAGCAAACAGGTTAGGCAAGGTTTGATAGCCCACAATAGTTGGAATAATATATAAAAATATGAGATTCAGGAAATACAAGTTGGGTTCATAATTGCTGACAGAGTTAATGAAATAGATTGTAGCCAGATTACAAAGGACTAAACAATTCAACGTTAATGATGCCAAAGCATGAGTTAGAAAATAATAGACATATCAAAATCATGTTGAAACTTTTTTTAAAATATGCAAGTTACCAGAGATCCTCATGAATCCCCTGTACCTTGCACCCCTTCACTGTGAGAAACACTGTCATGGGGAGCTACTGTAACTGACAGGAGAGTATGTCAACTGCCACAAGTGTTCGAGAACAGAAAAACTGAGAATCATTGTTTTAGCGCAAGGCCATAGTGAGCCAAGAAAGGAAAGATGAGGGTGCCTTTAAAGGCAGAATTTCAAGCTATTTCTGAATTAAACAAAGTAGGTGTGAGGGTCTGATCGGAGGTACAAGATAAAGTCACTCTTCCAATCCTGGGCAGTATTCTCTTTGTATATTTCTTTCTGGGTTTCCACTTTGTTACCACATTGGAGTAGACACTTCTTGAAATATCTAGTTCTTGATAAAATACTATGGCATTAATTATAAATGCAATGAGAATCTCTCTCAAAGTGTATATTTTTCATGTCCACCATGATCTTTGTATCTGACAAATGCAACTTTGAAATCATCCTCTGGTTTTGTGGCAGGGTTTCATGCAATCATAATGGAATACAGTTTTCTATCTGGCATTTTTACATCTTACTTTTTCCATACAATTTATGATACCCGGAGAAGTTAGAGCTTCCTCACCTTTCATCTATAAAAATATTCTGTGTTGTCAAATTCTTTGAGCAGTGCATTTGACAGGCTTTCATGTTCCATCTTTCCCATTAAAACCCTGCACCATGAATAAATACTGCCCCCAGTAGTTAGTTAAAATAGTATCCCGCCACCTTTCACCCCTTTTGCTCACAAAGTAATCTAAACCTAGCACATTAAGGGAGAGATCAAAGCGATGTTGCTGTTTTATGTACAGTAGGTGCAGCTGGCCCATTTGTGAGCTCCCACTCTCTAGGGCAGAGATAAGGCACGCAAACAGCTAGTTGTGGCCTTTCACCTGCAAAATCAAGTTCCTGGTGAAATATGTACGATGCACAAAAGAGATAAATAGGAAGAGATGTAGAAATCAACATAAAGAGGGAAAAGAGGCAAAAACTAGACAAGATTTAAATGTTTTTCTCGATATTAAAATGTCATGGTATTTATAATGAATCATTATGCGAGAATTTAAATTTCTTTGCATGTGGTTCCATGGGGAATAGGTCATATTATCTCTGTTCAACAAAATGGGACAGACCAACAAGGCATGTTGTAAACTATTCATATGTTAACCCCCAAAACTATCCTGCTAAGCAACTTCTGAAAATTCGTTCCTAAATGAGAACCTGATTTATCTCCCAAGTTATGAGCCTCATCACCAGAGAGTCTAGTTCAAATATCAAACATTGTTCTTCGAAGGAAGAAAGTCACTCCCCCACTGTCAATGTAATTTTATCCCAGGGGCTGAGGATCACATTTTTCATTGTGGAGCACATTTTGCTTTTCCTTTTGTCCTCCTTTCCTTTTATAGAAAAATCACATTAATGCCGGCCAGGATTCAGAATGCAGAAGTCCAGAGATTTCAGTGACATTCCATAAGGGAAGTGGCAGGTCTGACTAAAGCAGGCGATGCACTTTTCTTGCCATATTTCTTTTGAGAACATCTCCAGGTTTGTGCCACATAGTTGATTTTACAAGCTGTGGAGTACCATGCTATATTTAGCATAATATTGTCTTCTAAGAGCAGGCAAAAGCTTTTTAAAAAATTTACTGTACCACAGAGGTAGGCTCAGGCATGCTAATAGTTTTAAAACAATGTGAACCCTGTGAAGACAAGCCGGGTCCTATAGGAAAAATGCTCAGACAAATAGAACATTTCATCTACGTTTTTCACTTTTTATGTGACAAACCACCAACAAGTCATCTTTCAATAAAATTCATGGGTCAATATATTGGTGAGGGGCCCATTTTTGTTTATTCTAACCAACTTTGTAATCTTGTGCATAGGAACCTGTTTGTCAATGCGGGAAACATGTCTTTCTTCTCTTTTGAAAATGCCTGAAGTTTTGGAGGTGTTCATGCTAAATGTCCTAGATGAGGAAAAAAGAAAAGTGGTTTGCCTTTGAGGGTGGCCAGAAGGAAGAAGAAACTATATCCAGGATATAAATAATTTGAAATCCAACTTGTATCAGCTGTCCAAGGGGTGATAACACTGCAGAATAGTGGGTTTATTCCAGGAACAACCTCTGGAAGCCACTGAATCCTATGCTGGACCAAATTTTCCTGTTCTGCCAAGGATTCAAGAGCCACTGGATCTGAAGGATTAAGAAAAGACAAAATTTCAGCCTGCCCCTCATGTTCCCCTACCACACATTTCAAACAGAATTTTCTGGCCATTATCCACCACTCTCACACACAGAATCATCATCCCAGACAATCTGATAAATTATATTATTTTTTCCAAAGCATAGTTTTTTGTTGCTTAGCTGCACCCTACTTTGTTTGCATGTCTTCTCTCTGCGACATGCCCCAAACCTCTCTTCTGAGGAGTCTAGTCTTACTCATCTTCCCAGGATTAACCTAAATTCTTCTTCCATCAGGAAGTCTTCCAGGAATACTCCAGGTTTCAATAAATCACTTTTTTCTCTAACCAACTCTTTTATGCGCTTGTTCCTCATTTCAACATTAGTTGCCAACAGTTTTCATTTTAGTTTGTTCATTACTATTTATTTATTCAAATGTCCCAAGCTCATATAACTTTCTCCAGCTAGAGTTTGGGCTCCTTGAAGGCAGTAATCATATCATATCATTCATATCACCTTAAGTGCTTTGAAAAATGTTTTTGTGTAGTGGCTAAGAGCATAGGTGCTGAAATCAGACTTCCTGGAATTGTCCTGGTTCAGCCACTAACTACCTGTACAACCTTGGATAACTTGTTTAAATTTTATGCCTCAGATCCCTCTTTAGTACAGCATAAGCATAATGATAGCAATTATTTCAATAGAACTGTTGTGGAATTCAAATGAGTTAATACATTTGAATAGTTAAAGCAATACCTAATAAATGTTAGCTGTACCAACTGACAATCATTATAATTATTATTACAATTCTATGCAATATGGAGTTAGAAAGACATAGGCAACATGTCTTCTCTCAATGAATGTGAAGAGGATCTTTCCTTTAAAGAAAACTTACTGAATCTCCTTGATCAAGTATTTCTGGAATCTTCCTTTGAATATGGCATATCATATCTCATAGCTTGTCTAACTAGATTATAAAACACTTGAATATAGAATCTGCCTTATTACCCATTTTTTCACTCACAGTCTCTACCAGAGTGTTTTTCACATTGTAAACTACTGAATAAATATTTAGTTATGAATTTGGCCTTATTTATCATATTTGTTTATTGAAAATCTCTAGAAAATACTAGTTCTACTAGAAATATCTTGTTGGAAGAGGATCAGTTTCCACAGTGTTGGTCTTTGCAATAATACTAATTAGAAGCTCTAATAATTTTAGTGGAGCCAAGAAATGATAAAGTCCATTTTAAAAGCAGTTTTATAGTGAGATATATATATATATATGCATATATATATTTGTACATAACTATACGTACATACATATATAAATTTACATCAGGGTGAAAATAAATTTTTCAAGGATATCACATAAAGTCTATTTTTGAATTTTTCTACATGGATCTTATGACTCAAGAGCTATTGAAAACTCAAGGCTATCTTAGAATAGGGTCTGAAGTAACAATGCCCATAAATACAATGCAACATTAGATTCTATATTTTATAAAGAAGAAAATAAACAAAACAATTATGTACAATTTTTAATTTTCTTCACTTGAGCCCAAGTGGTTTGTTTTCTATCTCTGAGGTCTAGGGTTACAACTATTTTCACAACTTTTAGAATTATAGCTCTGATTTGATTATATGCCATGTCTGTTTATTACCCTACCTCTAACATTCAGCATGTGAAGAAGGATTAATAAACATTTGTTGAATATTGAGTGGATGAAAATTCTCATTAATACTCAGAATGTTGAAGAAAAAAGGTTGCTTGACAAAAGTGTTTTTAACAAATAAAAATTCATAATAATAATTTGATTTAAATGATATATGTTCTATTTATGAATTGGAGAAAATCAAATATACAATCTAAAATTCAGGGTGCAAGTTTATTTAAACACATTTCTCTAGAATTATGAAAAATATAATGCTCAGTAATATTACAAAAGTGTCCTCTATAAGCTGTAAGTACAAATCTTGGGAAATTATGAACAAATAATTTATAATTTGCCTGTGCTACTTCATTATACATTCATTATATTTATTCTTGTTTCTCATTACCCTTTATTTGTATGTTTAATTAGAATAAATAATTAAATCAGAATAAAATGAATTAAGAATGAAAAACAAGACTGTGTTATATAAAGTTATAATGTTTGTTGTAACCCTAGGTCCTAGAATAGTACCTGACACAGTGGCCTATAGTAGGTACCCAAAAAAAGTAGTTAATTTTTTCTTAAAATTATCTTCTTGAAAAAGAGATAAACATCCTTTTGTTAGATATGTTTTGAGGAAGATTTCGGGTAAATTTAAAATTAAATAATAAAAGGGTTATATAAAACTGTCAGGTCAAGCTAACAAAAATATCACTTCTCTAACTTTCATACCTTATGTTCTTTCAATTTTATAAGAACATTGTTTTCTAAATCAAACTAATATCAAAAGTGATTCCTGTATATGAGAAAACCACACAACAGAAGCTATCCAAGTAAGGTTAAATTTACATTCTGTCAAATCATTTTACTTCAAGAGTTCTTAGAAATCAAGAACATGGCTAATTCCCCAAAGAGAACTGAATTACCCAAAAACAATTTAGAACTCCCACTCTTTCCTACTAAAAAGAAAAAAAATAATAGAAAGAGTATAGGAAACAGGAGAAGAAAGAAATAGAAAAAAGAATAGCTGTTCAATTAAGGTGACAATGGATATTTGAATCATCTAAGGACTTAACACATCATGAAATAATTTCCTGTAAGTCTTTTCTACTATCCGGTATATAAACACAAGCCAAATCTAGTTGAAGTATGTTAAAAATTGAACAGAAACACAAACATATATACACTCAAACATGAATTGAAATAAAATAAGAGAATTACTTGGAACTATAATGTGACATAACAAGTGATTACAAAACCCAGCAATTTCTGTTGTTTAATCATGTGTTTTAAAACTAAAAAGTATTTTTAATGCTTCACAGCTCAACTATGTGAATTTCTACCACCATGAATGAGATGTATTTTTTCTTACTTGCATAATATTTCATAATTTCTGCATTAAATATATGTTCCTAGCAATCATTTTATTCATCCACTCATTCATTCAGTTAATTATTCATTCAGTAAGCATTTATGGTAGTCCTATATGAAGAACAATTTTATTGGTCCTTATAGAGCAGAAATAAATACATGGCTGCACATATATGACGTATCCAGCCATGTAATCTGAAAAATGGAGACATTTACTGAAAAACAAGACACCAGAAACATTGTACATAGGGCAATGATACCTCAGTCCCCTTCAGAGTAGGCACCTTGGGACCTCACACAGTTCTCCCAGTCACCATAATCTACCCCTTTGTATTTTCCTGAATCTAATCAACAGTTTGAAATCTCATTCCTTTCAAAGGTGATTTTAGTTTTAGAAAAAGTCAGAAGTTGCAGGACATCAAATCTGGGCTGTAGGGGCCTAAGTCCCCTGCATGATTTGATATTTCACCAAAAAACTGCACGAGACGTGATGCATGACTGAGCTAGTTGTGATGAAGCTGCTAATCACCAGTTGTCCAGAGCGGCAGCGTCTGAACCATCCAAATAGTTTCCCAAAGCAATATTCAAGCTTAATGCAAAATTTGATGCAGGTTTGTTGCTCTGGTCACTCAGTCATTTGGTATATGAAGGTCACACACACAGTACACATGCTCACTCAATAGCATCCACCATTCCCATCGACTAGTAACAGTGAAAATGTCATTGTTCACACATGTACATTCCGGTCCACTTTCCTTGCTTGCCAGGTTACATAGATGTTGCACAAACTTGTTCTCATTGTATTAACAATGGCTGGGCTTTTCCTGGACAGACCTCACATATTCACACACAAGATACAACTTCTTAATGCATACAATACAATAGGAACTGGGGAAAGAGATGGAAAAAGTGTAGAGTAGTTTTGAAAAAGAGAATTTATTTCCTTTGATACAGGAATAAAGTATTGGAGATATAAATATAAGTAATCTGGAAACTGAAGAGGAGGTTCCTAACCAGCTGGAAAATTAGCATGGACTATTTACTGGCTTCCTCCACCAAAATTATTTTTGCAAATATCAGAAAAGACCGATACAGGCATAGATACCAGAAACCAACATTAAAGCTAACAAAAAGCCTTGGAAATATTGAAGCCTGTCTTCAATTGGACTGTGTGTGTTTGACAGTTAATTTTATATCAACCTGGCTGGGTCATAGGCCGCTCTGTCATTTGGTCAAACATTACTCTGGGTGTTTCTATGAAGGTATTTTGAAATGAGCATAACATTTAAATCTGTAGACTGAGTAAAGAGATCCAATCAGTTGAAGATCTGAGTAGAACCCTGAATGGAATAGTTAAGACTGACCTTCCCCTGAGAAAGAGAAAATTCATCCGACCTACCTGCCTTAGAACTCAGTCATACATTTTTTCTTTCCTTTAGGCTTGAACTAAGATAGCAGTACTTCCTGGTTTCCAAGCCTGCTATTCCTCAGACTAAAACCAGACCATCTGTTATCCTGGTTGTCAGGACTTCAGGTTAAGGCTAGAACTGCACTATTGGCTCTCTGGGTCTCTAGCTTACCAACTCACTCTGCAGATATGTGAGACAGGTGACCTCCATAATCATGGGAGCTAGTTCTTCATTTTAAAAATCTCTTTATACATATAAATAATATATAACATATACATTATATATAAATAATCTAGATAGATTGATAGATACATAAATGTATAGATGATAGATGATTAAATAGATAGATAGAAATAAGATAAAATGAATCAATACCCCATTGGTTTTGTTTCTCTAGAGAACCTTGACTAATACCAGATGTGTGTGCATTCATGTGTGTGAAAAAGAGAGAGAGATTTGGGGGTAAAGTTGTAGAATCAGAAATAACAAATAAAATTGGGTCAACCAAAACAAAAGTGGAACTTTAGGGTGTTGAATCATTTTTAACAGCTAATTACAACAAGCAACAGGAAAGAACAACTCAACTACCCATAAGCATTTACTTATTCACTCCCACCGCTAAAGTCCTAACTGGTTGTGGATTTTACACTGAGGAGCTAATCTACTCCCAGTGGTAAGGTAAACTGTCTTACCTGAGAAGTAGCCTGGTTGCATGACATTAAATGATAACACAGGTACTCTGAGGTGCCTGGCAACCTTTGTTATGGAAGACATGCCCTCATCTCCCCTTAATTCACCAGTATATCCCCAGTGCACAGTTGCATTCAGAGCTCCCAATACCTCTGAGATATCATGAATCTTAGGTGTTGTAATTAGCTGTTTAACAGGAAGAATCATAATTAAAAGCAGATAACACATAAAACACACAGATCACATCAAGTCATTTACTGAAAAGGATTAGTCAAATATGTAAAACAATAAAACAATTCCCAAATAGTTTAAAGGAGAGATCTTGTACATGCTATAAGAACAGCAAACAGAGAGGGAATTTTAGTTTCAAAAATATGGAAGTTAAAATATATAATGCAAAAATGTAACATAAATAGCAGGAGTTGAAAAATGGGGTTAAAGAAATGTGCTGGAGACAAGAATAAAGGATGAAGTGAGAGAAAATACTTAAAAATAAACTAGGAGACAGGGATGAGAAAAATAAGAGTGCCATTTAATAATATCAAAAGAAAGAGAAAATTATAAGAACAAAATATCAACTTACAAAAAACAAGTTTCACCTTTCAACAATAGTATGTGATTGTTTTGAAATATGAGGTCAAACAGCTTTGAAGGAGCCAAATTATAACTGAAATGTGAGTGTGTAGTAAGATAGATAGTAAGCAGTAAATGTTTCCATCACACTTGGTTACTGGTGGTGGAAATCTCCCTCTTCCTCACCATCTATTCACAGTAGTTCTGAGTATCTGAAAACCGTATGAAATTTCTGTTTTTTTAAATTTTTTGTTTGATATTGTTATGGTCCCTCTTCCTCACCATCTATTCACAGTAGTTCTGAGTATCTGAAAACCGTATGAAATTTCTGTTTTTTTAAATTTTTTGTTTGATATTGTTATGGTCTGCTGAGACTTATAAGATTGATTTTTTTTAATTTAATTTTATTGTTGTATTACATACATCCCCTTTTTGCTTCCCTCTGTCCCCCTCCCCACCCACCCATTCCCCCCAAAGTTAATCCTACCTGTTGTCCACGTCCATGGTTCCTTTATACTAGGTTCTTGTCTAAACTGCTCCCCTTCCTTGCCTCTTCCTCCCCCCTCCCCCAAAGATTGATTTTTAAAAATTACTTCTATTTTCCTCTATTTCTCTCTTTCTGTTGACTATTAGGCTTCATTTTCAGAAAACTTCATTCTAAAAGGCAAATCTTCTAATTTGATTTTTCTGATTTTCTTTGGCCCAAGAAATCAAATCATAGAGATTATTAGGAGAATGTATAAATTAAGAGTCAGTATAGTCTCAGTGTAGGACTAAGTTTTCTTACCCCTCCTTCTATGTCTCTGAAAAATCTGATTTTACACGTGTTGCTATTGTTAAGCTCATCCTTCAATGTTCGTTTTTCTTCAACTTCTTGGACATTTCCTCACTTTATTATATATCAGTTATTTTTTCAGCCTTTTAGTGCATTTTAGAACTTAAGTGTTGACTTGTGTTAATCCACCCCCCTAGAAAAACACAAATATACACAACGCTTTTTCTAAAATTTCAAGGAGTTCCTAACTTAATCTCTTTAGTTCATGGACTTTGATACATAGAGTCTTAGGTTTAAAAAAATACATGAATTCTTAGTTTAAGGAACAGAACATTGTTGCAGTTCTGATATGAGGTAAAAGCCTCTTAACTCTTTAATTTAAAATTTTCAATAGTCAGGAATGGGGATACTTGTGTAAAAAAAGAAAGACTAGAATCCAATAGTTGTGGGAAAGAAAGCAGTTAAACTTTTTAGGTGATTTTGACATCTTGTAAGAAATTCCAGCCTCTGAATTCAATCCTTTTTCTTTCCTAGAGATTTAGAGAAGAACCAAGCAGTCTTCAGATGCCATTTTCCAGAATCATTTCTTTTCAGCTTAGCCTAGGAGTTGTAGCATCATGAAAACCTCTTATGTTGTGTTTTCCTATATTTTTAATCAGCAAATAATATAGGATGTAGGAAAAGTAGATGAATAAATTGCTCAAAGTCATGCAGCAAGATAGTAGTGGAACCATGCCAAGGTCTTTTAATCCTCTGTCTACTATTCCTTAGTTATGCTACATGGCTGCTTGTATTCATTCATTCACTTCTTCACTCATGCAACAAATATTTATTGAGTGCTTAGTCTATTTATGACTTTTTGACAACATTCAATGCAATTACATAACGTTACATGCATTCATTGGATGCTAAATCTCTTAAATGCATAAGGCTTGGTCTTGTCACAGTTATAAAGTAAACAAAACAGTTTTATTTATTCATTGAATAAATAATTATTGAATTCTTATGCCAAATATTAGGCTGATTACAGGTAATATTGCAATGAAGTAGATAATGTAGAGCCTGACAATGAAGACTTTAAACAATTATTTGTGCATAATATCATATTAAGGAGTTTATGTAACTATACTGGTTTTAGGAAGCCCAAGGTATTCTTGGAGCTTAGGAAAGACTTCCAAGTGGGAAGATATACTTACACTGAGGTGTAGATTATCTGGGTAAATGTAGGAATAGAGGCAGATGGAGACATAAAATAACCTGTTTCTGATCTGACAAAGTTTATACCAATACAATGGAATAATCAACAGCCCTTTATGTAATTATTAAATGTATTTAATATAAAATGGTAAAAACAGTTAAAATGATTTAGGGAAAAGAATTGTCTTATTCCAATAAGAAAAATCCAAGAAGAAACTGTCATTTAAATTTTGACGGGAAGGATTTTCGACACAGTAAAAGTGAATGAGTGTTCCAATCAAAATGAATAGCTGTTGCAAAACCATGGAGACATGAACATACGTAGTGCATATTTGTAGGGGTAAACCTACCACAGCAAAAGATTAAAGTCAGCAGTATCTATATTAAGTGAGAAACAAAGGGTATAAAGCAAATATATCATTATCAAATGTTGATATGAGAAAACAAGTTCAATGCTTAACTGATAATTGATTTCAGATCATAGCAATGAATGTCACACTATGAAATTTAAATTTTATCATGACAATGAGACATCAAAGTTCTATTGATCAAAAAGTAAATTGATCTGACCTTTCTTGAGAAAGACAAATACGTTGATAGCTTGGAAGATTAATGTTCAAAAGAAGAGACTGAATTGAAGCAGTCCATGAGGAGGAGTCTACTGTAATAATTAAGGCAAGAGATATGACACCAGAACATATCAGTGGCAGTAAAAATGAAATGGAATAGGCATAAATTAATTAATGAAGGTGGTATTGCAGAAATAAAATGGATATGAATTAATCCACTGGGTTGAGAGAAAATGATTTGAAAATATGCATATATTTTAATATTTGAGTGAATAGAAAATAGGGAATCAGGAATGAACTGGGAAAAAATGAGGAGTTTGAGTATATGCAAAGGAAATCCCAGTGAGCAGTTAGGCATAAAGGCCTGAAACACAGAAAAGTTCTGAAAGGATGCAGTGTGTTCTTAAGCAACTACCTTTCTGCTAGACTGATGTCTAGCTGTCATCAGGTAATGAGAATTATCTATAATAGTTTGGTGTCCTATAGTTTGAGAATTAATGATGATTTTAGATCAGAGGTATATTCTACTTAATAATCAACAATGCTGATCCAAAATTAATATCATGATACAGAAAGCCAAAAGTTAAATCTTGTATAAATATAAAATAACAAATAACATAAATTTTTATAACATGAAGAGAAGCATAACTAGGTTTTAAATATATTGTGTCCATTCTTAGTACTTTTACCTGCAAGATAATGTGGCTATCTTTTTATCCCTAGCTGAATCCAACTGCCTTATTATTTTTAAGTAGATAAAATATAAAAGAAGTCAAAATAAACTAACCTTAAAGACCCTAAAGGCTGTAAAAAGAAGAATACTTATCTTAATAACCAAATCACTTTAGGGTTAGAGCAAGAGATGTTAGGTTTCCGGAAATACCAATGAGAAAAGGTTGAGTGAAACAGATTTTATTCCTCCCTACAGATTGACTCTATTATGTAGCTTCAAGTATCTCAATTTGTTTCTTTTTTGTCATGTATGTATATGAAGAAAGGTAAAGAAGCAGTTTTATTTGGGGAACTGTGACTCATGTAGACTTTATCTATATGAGTAGGGAAATATAATAGAGGAGATATCCCACTTTCTAAGTCTGATGGATAATGAGAGTTGTAATGATTGTGGGGAAAATGACGAGGTGACAGTTTAACAGGTGAGAAGTTCAATTTGTGCCAGATTTAACTTCAATGGGTGGCAGTATATGTATATGCACATGTCACTCAGGCAGTGCAAATGTAAAATGGGAGTGTAGCTGAGAAATTATGCTTTGGAATAAAACCATATTCATCTATATAGTAGAAGAAAGAAAGTAGGGAATTATCAGAACACATATTTCAACCCTGGGCCACTGAGGAAGAAACAGTGAAGTAGAAGAAAAGATAAAAATAGCAACACAAATGCTCAGGCATGAAAAGATGTCCAAGAGGGAAGAGAGTTAGGTATTATCAATGACAGCTTACAGATTTCAGAGGTTTTTAGATCACTAAATTTTGCAAAGATATTAAAAACTTCTGTATAGTGGTACATGAAGAACTTTACTCCTTTTCTATATACTTTTGAATAGTAAGTACCGTTCATTTCAAAAGTTCTATCACAAATTTCTGACTTCTGATCAAGAAGGAGGCATTGGTAAACATGGCTTGCCTCCTTGTACAACCACATCAAAATTACAATTAAAATATCAAACAATCATCATTCAGAACTGTCAGAAATCAAGTTCAGTGGAAGACTGGCAACTACAGAATTTAAAAAACCACATCCATCCAGTCTGGTAGGAGGGACAGAGATATGGAACAGGCTGTTCTCATATCCATGTAAGGTAAATAAAAATGTGGGAGGAAAATATTAGGAACAAGATATTTCAGTCCCACACCAGGCCCCCTAGTCCAGGGTTCCAGTGCCAGGAAGAAAGTCCACATAACTTCTGGCTGCAAAAACCAGAAGGTATTGCATCTGGCATCAAGGTAGAAGTTGGGGGACATCCTTTTCTCAGATAGAAAAGCAGGCAGTGGCCACTGCCCCTTTGCTGAACCCTCCACCTACAGAGCCACAGACCTGCCAAGCCATTGACCTGCCAAGAGCAACCAAGAGGAAAGTATACTCAGCCCCTACAAAGGGCACACCTCGAGTACTCAGCCTGGGAGATAGTGGAGGCTGTGTCATCAAACTGTACAGGACATCTACTGCATTAAGTCATTCTACCAAGACAGGGGTAGTTTTATCTAATAGGTAGAAAAACACAGGAAAGCCAAAATGAGGAGACAAAGAAATACTGCCCAAATGAAACAACATATCAAAGCTGCAGAAAAAGAGCTAAATGAAATGGAGGCTAAATGAAATGGAGATACACAATCTGTCAGATGCAGAGTTCAAAACACTAGTTATAAGAATGCTCAAGAAATTTAGTGAGAACTTCAATAGCATAAAAAAGATCCAGTCAGAAATGAAGGATTCACTTATTGAAATAAGGAACAATTTATAGGAAAACAAGTAAAGTAGGTGAAGCTGAGAATTAAAGCAATGATTTGGAACATACAAAAGCAAAAAACCAACAATCAGGGCAAAAACAAGGAAAAAGAACCCCCCAAAAATGAAGATAACTTAAGCAGCTTCTGGGACACTTTCAAGTGCTACAACATTTGCATCATAAGGGTGCTAAAAGGAGAAGAGAAAGAACAAGAAACTGAAATCTTTTTGAAAAAATAAAGAAAGAAAACTTCCTTAATTTGGTGAAGGAAATAGATATACAAGTCCAGGAGGCAGAGAGAGTGCCAAACAAAATCCATACAAAGAGGTCCACTCTAAAACACATCATAATTTAAATGCCAAAGGTTAAAGATAAAGAGAGAATCTTAAAAGCAGCAAGAGAAAAGCAGCTTCCTGCAGGGGAGTCCCCATAAGACTGTCAACTGATTTCTCAGAAGAAAATTTGCAGGCTAGAAAGGATTGACACAAATATTCAATGAAAGGTGGAGACCTACAGCCAAGATTGCTTTTCATTTAGATATCATTTAGAATTGAAGTGGAGTAAAGAGCTTCTCCAACAAGAAAAAAATTAAGGGGTTCATCATCACCAAACCATTATTATATGGAATGTTAAAGGGACTTTCTTAAGAAAAAGATGAAAACTTTGAACAATAAAATGGCAAAAATGCATATCTATCAACAATTGAATCTAAAAAACAAACTAATCAATCAAGAAGAACAGAGACAGAATAATGGATACAAAGAGGGTTTTGATGGTTGCCAGATGGGAGGAAGTGTGGAGGGGAATAGGTGAAAAGGTGAGAAAATTAAAAATTACAAATAAGTACTTACAGAATAGCTATGGGGATGTAAAGTACAGTTTAGAAAATGGAGTAGTCAAAGAACTTATATGCATGACCCATGGACATGAAAAATGGTGTGGGGATTGTCTGAGGGTGGAGGGAGGTAAAGGAGAAAAAATTGGGACAACTGTGACAGCATATTCAATATAATATAATTTAAATAAATAAATAAATTAGTTCTCTTAGGAAAGTAGGTCAAGATGAAGTTGATTCTATGATTATTCAGTTTATTCAAAGATTGTGGAATGTTCATATAAAGAAACAATAAGCCTTCCTTTAAAAGGAAGGTGGTAAAAACATTTGATGATTGATGAAGTGAATACAGCCTTTATTTAACATCTACATTTCTTCATGGTCCTGCAGAGGACAAGATCAAATAAACCATGGTTTTTGCTCTCTACTAGCCTACAGTTTAGTTATAGAAGAAAATGTACATGACCACAAAACAAAGCTAAATAGGTCATTTTACTGAGTGTAAATATAAAGGAGAATTGTCTTCTGCATATGTTATAGGAAAGAAATGTTTTAGACAACTTGGGGAGACTAATAATTGATGGGATTTTGGAGAACCAGACTAGAGCAATAAAAGCCACCAAGGTCAGGCAGGAGGCTAAGATGCAGAACCACCAGAGAGGAGTTATAGCAAAAAAGGCCTGTAAGGTTGTCCCTGCTCAGCAGGGATGACCATTTTCATCTGAGGAAGGAGCACATAATTGGCCTACCATGGATCAGGTGCCCTTGAATAGAGAACTGAATTAGAGAAACCATCTTTCCAATAATAGAATTCAGAGAACCATTAGAAAGAAACAATGGATGTAGGGAAGCAAAATAATAAGTTTCCAGGTAATTAGAATTATAATAAATGCACACACAAAATGCTATGACAGGGAAGAAAATGGGTAAATAAGTCTAGAGCTAAATCGTAACCTATTACATGGATATTATATATGTAGGCTATAGACAAAGGGACAATGTATCTGAGAATTATAATCTGTTTCACATTAAAGGCAAAATGCCTCCATACTCTAGAAAAAAAATATCCAGATGATGATTATAGGTTTGTTAAATCCCATGTCTGAGCTCACATTAACATTTGAGAACATTGGTCAAGGTGGGAGCCAAAATAATACTCCCTATGTAAAACAACCAATTAAGTGAAGGAGCTACATGAAACAATGGTTTTCAACATATTAAACACTAGTAAGTGAATGATCACTAAAAGGTTGAAAAACTGAGGTGAGTTCTGTGATCTGTCCAGGTTAATGTCTAGAAAGCTTACAAGTTGGAGCTCAAAGAGGGAAACCTATGGCAGAACTCAACAGACTTCCTCAGTTGAGGAAAGAGTCAAGAGAAAAACAAGGCTACTAGAGTTCACAGGGCAGGGTGCTGTAGATCAGAGTGGTACAGAGAGGAAGTTCAACAGATCTTTAGAGGTTCCCTTAGAACATTCAACTGAGCATGATCAGCATATGCATGTCAGAAAAACAATCACCTTGGACTCAGAAAAGAACTACCCTAAAAGATTAGAGAAAACAATATCAAGAACTTATACATAGGAATGAGACATTGTTCCCTCCAGCCAGACTGAAAAACTTCATAATTCATGAGGAACCCAGTAAGGTATTTCGGAAACTTTTGTCCCAAACAACCACTTAATGTCAAATCTATTATCTTGACCCATTTTGACCAAATGGACTCACATTCTAAAAATAAGTTTGTCTTACTTACTATGCTAGGACTTACTGAGTAGTTGACCCATCAGCAATTGGATTTGAGAAACTCAATGGATAGATGGTAATGGATGGTAAGGAATCCATGACCTCAACTGCTGGGAGTCTTAGCTAATGTTTGAAGGTACTCAGTGGAGTCCTTCTCTGGTATTTGCCTGCAGTAGAGGAGAGAATTTTAACCCAGGATCACCTCCCCTTCCTTTGGACAACCCAAATCCAATGACTGATGAATAGGAATAAAGGCTCAACTCTAAAGAGCCATCCCACTTCCAGGGTTCCCTTTAGGATCCACAGAGGCTTTTTGTGATTGCATCACCATTCAGCTCCTCCCTCTGCCATTCTCCTTATTTCTATCCATTAAAGATGTTGACCTGTGATCCTGAGAGCACTCCTTAGTAAACATTCTCATAGATGTGTCCAACTCAGGTTTTATTTCCCAGGAAACCCAAGTTAAGACAGTTTCCTACTTAAGGTTTAAAACCATATTAAACTTTTGATATAGTCTGGAAAAGTTCTTATAAAAGTAAATTTAGTGGCTTCCAAAGGCAAGTGATGTAAATTTTTCTTAGATTATGAATGATCTCAAGGTTACAGAATCAAGGTGCAATTGGTTTTCTCAATCAAATAAACCAGATCTACAGTTATTTTGCCCCAGTGGTGGTGAGCATATTGATGAGGTGATCTGAGATATCAAAATGTTCATTAGTGTATTTAAATAGATCAGTATTTAAGTCATTCATGAAAGAGATGATAAAACTTATATTCTTTAGGATTCTGAGAGCCAAATTTTTATCATACATAAAGATAAACTTCAAAGAAAATAGAATCAAAATCAAAATAAATTGTTAGCATATATATTTCCTTTCAATTCACCCTTTAGTCCTTGCACTAGAATCAAAATGCTTTTAGCATTAATATTCTTTGGTTTTTCACCAAAATCCCCCTGGACAGCCTTCATTAGCTGCCAATACATCTCCATCACTGACCCAAGTAGTCTTTTCACTCTGATTAGATTGTTGGAGCTAATTTAAACTATGGCCTTTGTTATGTCTATAGTTACCTAATCAGCTAGGAACATTCTCTGACACCCTGACATCCAATCCGTCTCCATGTCACTGAAGCAGAAAGATAAAGATTATGGCCATCAAAGTATATCTTCAGGCAGAGATATAACGCTCCAAATCAGTGGTTAGTTAAAATTGTCATGTTTTAAAGTCACTGCAAAGATACGCAGATTTTTGATAGAAATTTTAGGAAGCTCAGAAGTGTCTTCAATGTTTTATCTTGACTAAGTTTTATTTCCCTAAGTAGAGGGTAAGCTCCTTGAAGGAATAGTCTTTTTTAATATTCCCTATAGTATTTTACAGATAGAATGATTTCATACATATTTATGTAACAATGTAATTTACTGGGAAAGTTCCTTATTACTATTAAAATTTTTCCTGACATAATATCACCAGAAAATAATGAAGGCATTCCTTTTTCATTAATGAGGATAGACTAGAATTGTGCTTCTAAAGTTGTGAATTCTACTCCACCCTTTGGTAAAGAAAGACTACTTTTTCTTCAGTCAGAGAACAGAATATGCCAGATGAGCTTTGGCTAACCTGACAATAATATTAGAGGGTTGTGTGTTAAAAAGATGCTGAGATATCTTTTAGAAGAGACAAGGACAGAGGATTTTGAAGAGGGAATTATCCAAACTCATAATGCATGGTTAGATCTTTAAGGCTGGGAAAGAAGATCTTTACATTTAGGTTTCTGAGATTGATGGTGCCCTAACCCCAATCAAATAAATCAGTGGTAGAACCTTGGGTAGAAATGGCTGCAATTTTGAAAGTGTTGGAATACCTTGGGAAAGAGGCCCTCTTTGGGGGTTAGAGCTACCATTTGTGATGAGGCCTCATGGGTTTTGACATCAATAATGATTCTCCTTCAATTTAGAACTCTAAACATATATGCCTCAAGGGGTTGGAGTGAGATCTACAAATTAATCAGTGGACTTCTTAACAATCCTGAAATGGATCAAACTTAGTTTACAGTATAAATATATGTATCATTTCTTTCCTTGGAGTACAGGCAAGCAATCTATATTTATCATATTTGTTTTAAAATAATAATAGAATAACATTTGTTGAATGCTCACTTTGGATGAGACACCATGTTAAGTTCTTTACATGTATTATTTCCCAAGATTAGGAGTAAGGCATTATTAAAATTTCTACATTGAGACAAACAAAACACAAGAAAGTTAAGATGATAAATAGATAGATGACAAATAGATAGATAGATAATAGATAGATAGTTGGTAGCAGAGGTGGTATTTAAACACAGGCTGTCTGCCTCTAGAGCTCAAGATTTTATCTTGTACTTCTTAGTGGATACAGAATCTCTCAGAAGATTCTCAATGAATGTCATTGTTTGTGCCTGAGTCTAGCACAGGTAAGTAGGGAACTGAGCTTGGGCCACTTGTTGAAAAGTGAGTTTTAATCAGAGGAGAACAAAGATTATAAATCCAGGCCTCCTGCTGATATATTTGTTAATTTAATAAAAATTTTAAATGTTAGCTTTTCCTTATTTCCATCTTCCACTTCATCTTCGGATGGTTTTGTTCTCTCATTTAAATCTTCCTCTAGCTCTGGCTAGTGTGGTTCAGTTGGTTGGGTGTCATCCTGTGAACTGAAAGTTTGCTGGTTTGATTCCCTGTCAAAGCACATGCCTGGGTTGCATGTAGGTTCAGTCCTTGGTCAAGGCATATCAATTGATGTTTTTCACATCCATTGATGTTTCTGTTCCTGTCTTTCTCCCTCCTTTCCCTTCTTTGAAATGAAATGAAATATCAAAAAGAATCTTGCTATAATCCCTATATGTGACATGGTATGGTACAAAAAATGTGAACTTTGAAATTAGATCTGCCTGGTTCCCTTTCTGTCTTAACACTTGCAAACTGTAGGTCCTTGGGCATGGTATTTAAAATATTCAAATTTAGTTTTTAGTAAAAGAAGGACAATAATCTCTCCTACCTAAGGTTGTTTTGATGAATCAATGACAGAACACACATAAAGTTCAGAGCACATGGATGATACTCAATAACTGTGAGTTTTCCTCACCCTGCTTTGACTGCTCTACTTTCATGATGAAGAAACACATGTGCAATTAGCCACCAAGTCTGCAGTCTCTCTCTACAGTAAGGAGCAAGGCAGAGCTGTTCAAGCTAGAAATTGATTTCCTATCTCCCATATGTGGAATTGCTTTAACTGAGTAATTAAGAAAGGACCTCAATTACATTAAAATACTTGCCTTGATACTTTAAGTACTTGCTTTAGTGCATTTGTATTTTAAGAGCAATGGCTTTGATGTTTTTAGAATTTGTGTTTGGGGATGTTTCTTAGATTTAGAATTTCATTGTTATTGCAGAGACTTGGGGCCCATTACCTCAGATTCTATAGGTTTGTTTTTAATAGTTCCAAAATACCTAAGCCCTTATTAACCTACATTGAGATGGAGGTACTCCATCACTGTCATGCACTCTCTATTTTCAGTATTCGTCAGACTTTTAAACTTCAGCAGCAATGTGGCCTTGAAGAAAGGGCACTAAACCAGGGATCGTGACACCTGGTTTCTTACCTCGGCTCTGCTACTTTCTATTATCAAGACCTTGGACAAATGGTGCCATTTGTCATGCGTTCTTACACTCAGAGTCCAGCAGAATATTTAGAATAAAGTAAAAACTACAAGAAAAAAGTTTTCTGGATCAGGAAATATTTTAGTCACTTAGATAATCAGTTAATATAATAAGAATTGTAGGCTTTATAGGCTAAAAAAATCAGTGCATTTTCAGATGGCTATTTGTGGTCATGCTTTTAATCTGGACATCATGTAGCAGATTAGATAAAGAATGCTATCAACAAAGGAACATATAGCCTAAGTAAAAAGTCTTCTAAGAGTTTCATTGAGCCAACCTGCTAATTGTCAGGAATTAAAATTTCCACAGATTAGCCCTGGCTGGTAGCACAGTGGATGAGGTACTGGCCTGCAAACCCAAAGGTCTCTGGTTTTATTCCCAGCCAGGGCACATAACCAGGTTGCAAACCAGGTCTCCAGCCAGCTCTATGGTTGGAGGCAGGTAAAAGGCAACCACACATTGATGTTTCTCTCCCTCTCTGCCTCTCTCTCTCCCTCTCTCTCTCTCTCTCTCTTTCTTCCTCTCTTTCTGGAAATAATAAATAAAATTTTTAAAAATCTCCACAGATTAGGCAACCACTCCAGAGAATGGTAGTTTTGCAAATTATATTATACATTAGGATCAGAGGAGGAGATGGAGGAGAGGTTATATAAAATTCATTAGGAGACAGAAAAAGTAAAGTGTAGAAATCTCTAAGACTGGATAAAAATTAAAATGGAGAGACACATACTTCTTTTATCATTAGTGGGTACAAGAGAGTTAACATTTACTACAGCACATGGAGATGGTACATGGGCAACAGAACAGCAATGTGGTCTTGTACTCTGGTGCTGACAGCTGTGTCTTCAAGAGGTCTGGAAAAAAGGATTACTCTAACATTTCAAAGGTATGTTATCTTAGATGCACCAGGAAAATAGACAATTTCAAAATAAAAATTGACCTTTGTTAAGGAAGCTATAGGCCTAGGACGTGACTACCACCCATTGCCTGCTTTTAGTAAATCAGGAATTTTTACATTCAGATCACCCTGTGTGTCTACTTTGGTTTATAAGACCCACCATACTGGCCTCCCCTGAACTCTTCAGGTTTAGCATGTGGCCCCTTTTCATCCATAGTGCTAATTCTGTATATTTCTAACTCGGTTTTTAAGGAGTATTCAACCAAATCTCTCCGTTCTGAGAGTTTCCTTTCAATAGTCTCTCTTCCACTAAATCTCTCCAGCCTATAACAATTCTTTCTATTATATCTATGCCTTTATCCATTTATTTGTTTATTTTCCTGTGAAAGAAATTTCTTCAAATTTTCAATCCTAAGCAATCGCACTTCAACCTAGTTCAATATTTAGTTACACAGTTTTGTGGTTTTTCCTAGGTTAAGCTTGACCTTTTCTCATTCTCAGCTTTTACAAACTCTCTTCATTCACATCATTAAAATCACAAGCTTATAACAGAACCTTAATAAACAATAGTTTTAAACAGACATATAACAAGTTTTTAAAATAGAGGTGTAAATTGACTACATAATCAGCGAAATCTGTAACTACAAAGTGCTTTCTTTGCCACATGGCCTCATTTTCTATCTTGTTTCCAGATTGGAAATTTAAATTCTCAGATGAAAATGAATAAGCCCAGCTGACCCAATGTTAAAGGCAACTATTTAGTTATTAGCACACATAGAAAGGACTTCTAACCAGGAATTATATTTTGTTAAAATCTGTCTATATGAAATGAACTTTAAAGTTATTTCTATAATACAGCAGCAAACATCTATAAAAGAAAATGTATAGAATTGTATCTGTGAGTTTTCTTCCACTGATGCTTGAAAAAGAGGAAATCATTCCTGCCACTGAGAATGTTGGCTTCCCCTCCCTTGTGTGGTTAGGTATGTTTCACTCGTGGCTAAGGACATCTGGTGAGTAAGTAATAAGATGTCCTTAAATCAGTATAATTCACAATGTGCCCTTATTGACTATGAAAATTAATGGACTGGCATTGTGAGATAAATAATACAAACTCTAAATGTTACAGAGCAAAGTTCTTGCATTTGTATTCAAACTAGAAAAATGGCAAGAAATATGTGGAGTAGAATATCTAAAATCTTAATGTTGTACATGAAGGATAGCAGAATGCGCAGCTCCAAAATATGTTGCCTTGATATATTGAGTATTTTGAGTGGTGAGTACTTGAGAAATAGCAAATTTCTCTGTGGTAAGCTTTCTCTGAATTCTCATTAGCTGACAAAGACACAACTTCCAAAAGGAACATTATTGTCAAAAGTACCCTCCCAGGGAGTTTAATTAACCAGGGAAGATGAACTTTTACCACAGGAGAGACCAGAAGTCAAGGCCACATCCAGACAAATTTTGTCACAACTATCACACCTCCCATCTACTCTTCTAAGAGTTCATTTATCTTTCCTAAAAATCATTTACTCTCCCATAATCAACCTATGACCTCTGCCTACTTTCTCTATTAAGATGGTATTTAAGCCTGAATTCTAAGCCACCTTGGGGAGTTACTCATTTTTTCCTAGATATTTCCCATGCATATAAGAGATATACATATTAATAAGCTTGTCTTTCTCTTGTTGGCCTGTCTTTTATTATAGCTAAGAGCTCAAAAGTGTAGAGGAAAATTTATTTTTCCTTCCTGATATGTAGTTCCAGAAAATGAAGATATCAACTATGAAATGCAAATTTTATTTTTAATGTTTGGTTCATTATATGAATATTTTAATATGCCATAAATGCTAAAAATATATACTAATTATTCAAATTTATTTTTAAGTAACCATCTTGAAGTCTAGAAAAATCAGGTAATATGAAGACATATATCTTTCATTTCTGGTCAATAGTTTAAACCTAATAAATGGTTAACCGATTTCAACTCTCTAATATGTGGAATCCACTTTTTTAGGCTACAAAAATCATAAACCTATATATATAGAACAATAAAACAATAGCTAAAACAGTTGACTCACTAAAGGGAGAAAGAGACTATGAAAGCTTAGAGAACCTAATTGTCTTTTTGGACAAAAATGTTGTTTTCTTTGGTAGCACTAACAGTCCATCTTCCCCTTTTTGTAACATTATTCTCAAGTTAACCAGCATGTTCTCATTGACATTTTATTATTCAGATCAGAATGAGTAGCAGCCTATAGTTTTCAGAGGATTTGAAATCTAGAGAGGAGAGAGGACACATGATGGCAAACAATACAAGAGAGAATAATAAATATAACATTTGAATCATTGTTCTTACCAATTCATTCAATAAATATAAATAAATGTTCAATTACATATTGTTGGCTTTATTAACATAGAACAGTGATTTTGAACTGGTGTCCCATAAGAATTTTTAAAACATTCAATACCAAACTATTGAGTCAAGGACACTGACCTCTTTTTCCTCAGATTATCAAATTTTTAAAAATGACAACAGCTAAAACCATAGCTGTCCAGCATGAATGAATCAAAATTATACCTATTTTTTGGCAGATTGGCAAAAATAATATTTTTTTAGTGTGCTGCAGAATTTTAGTAATTAGTTTACGTGTATCATGAGATGAAAAAGGTTGAAAATCACTAATGTAGAAATTTGGAGAATGAAAAAATTAGTATGAATAATAATTTGGAGATTTTAAAGATAGTCTTGAATTATGACAAGTGAATAGATAGTGTTTGAAGCCTCCAAAATGGCTTAATCCTGGTTGAAACATCTTTTGAAATGTTTATATAGACACTTAAGCTCTCAGCATCTATTATTGGAAGGACTTTTGTTTTACCATCCACATTGCCCACTGGTTGTGCAAAACACCTTCTGTCAAGTTAAGAGAAATGACATAAACATGCTAACCTGAGTATTAAACTTGGATCTGGGTGGAATATTAGAATCAATTTGGAGATGTTATTAATTCAGACAAGTCCTCAGACTTATTGAAACAAAGTTCCAAAGGGGTGAAGAATTTGCGTTTTTTACAAGCCTCAGGAAATGCTGACCATTAGCCAGATTTGAGAATACTAGACTTGAGGTTAACACAGATGGTTATACTATTTGTCAAGAAGGTTTTTGTAAAATTAACAACAATGAAATATTGGACAGCAATTCTAATGGGGCTTGCAACACTCACAATTAAACTGGCCTTTTCAAGGCTCCGTGGCTTTCTGGCTCTGGGCCTCTTGCTAAGCATTCAGGAATATCAAAGATGAAGACAAATTCTAGAATTCATTCAACCAAGAAAATGGAAATTGGAAATATGTTAGTGAGTACCATTGGAAAAGTGATATTTGGTTCTGAGAGAAAGATATAAATGTATGAGTAATAGATAAATATATAAGAACCACTTCTAATTAAGTATAATTATCTCACTTAAAAAACATTATTTTTATTAATAAAAAATACAAAATGGGATGACTTTAAAAGAATAATCTAAGCACTATTAACTACTTCTAATCTAAACAAAGTATAGTATACTACCAGTTTGAACTTGCAACTCACTCAAAATTTGTGTTAAAACTTGTGGCTTCCCCTCATCTTCTCTACCATCTCCTTCACACATTGCTTAAATAGAATTTCAGGCCTCTTAAAGGCTGGAGTGAAGAATCTTTGGCCAAAAAAAGAGGCTTCCAGAGGCACAGCATGTCACACCACATAGGAATTACCTTATACTCTTTACATAAGACCATACGGTCACAAATCTTACCAGGCAAATATAATACTTAGCCA
The DNA here is from genome assembly GCA_004026585.1 of Noctilio leporinus. NCBI lineage: Eukaryota > Metazoa > Chordata > Mammalia > Chiroptera > Noctilionidae > Noctilio > Noctilio leporinus. The sequence goes on from PVIW01001190.1 coordinate 255,194, forward strand.
TTGATGCTGCAGTTTCCAGAAAATTTTAATTTACTCTGAGTTTTTATAAGTGCCACAGAAAGTAAGTCTTAATATTATATTTACAAGAAGGGAATAATATATTCACTTACTCATTTAACAATTGTAACAGTGTTCTACATGTAAGAAATGATATGCTGAAGATGCCAATATTAAATAACACCTTTAACTGGGTAGCCCAGAAGTGTAAACAAATGTGAACAAATATTGACAACACATGATGGCAAGAACTAGGGATACAAGGTACAGTGTCTTACCCAGAAGGAGGATATAATCAATACTTCCTTAAGCATGGGTAGAAAAAAGAGTAGATGAGGCATTTGAGTTGTAGCTGTCAGGAAAAGCAGAATTTACTTTAATGACCTGGAACAGGGGATAAAAACGGGTCTTAGTGGAATGGGCATTTCAACTGCATTTCAACTACCATCCTTCCCCATACAGATACTGGCACTGGTATTTTTCTATCTCATCAAACTCTGCACAACCAAGCACTCAATGCTTCCAGGGTTCAGAAAATACCTGAGCCATGAAAAATTGGTGGTCTGTTTCCAATGGGAATGCTGAGATGAGAGTCAGCAAAATGTTAGGCAATAGACTGATGTCTTTTCTGCCGAAGAATTCATAAACATCATGCAGACAGCTATGGAGATAGGACTTTTCCCTGACAGCTCCAGCAGCAGCAGCCCACATGGCTCCTTAACACAAGTGACATATGACAGTCACCAAGATGGCAACAGATCACCTGTAGGCATCAGCTTAGCTCCTTCCCAGCAAACTGTGGTTCAGCAAAAGATAGTGATAGTGGCTTTCTTAATTCTTATTTGCTGGCCTCATCCTTTTTTCTAAGTGACACTCATTGAGTAGCCACACTACTCATCCCAATTTAAAGACCATTACTACCATCATAGAGGATGGGTATAGTGAACAGTTTTCTGCTTTATTTTCAGTTTATCATGATGGTATATAATCTTTGTTCTGCTTCCCACAGGGTCCTCTTCCTGAAGATTAAGAGACTTTTTTCCTCTCCATATAAATCTGACTCTCCCAAACATAAAACACTGTTTCAAAATTATTGCACTTGACAAGGGCTCCAAAAGCTGAATCTGATAGTCAAGAAATGAAGTGCTGCTCATTTTTTTCCTCCAAATATTTATTGTCCACAATTTTAGTTTTCAAAACAATGGATGTTGCTGAAAATTTTCCACTGGACAGAGATTAGAACAAAATTAATATTTCTAAATACTCATTCCACTCCAATTTTCACTACATTTATCCATTTTAAAAAGTTAAAAAGGGAACTTAGGAGATCTGAATTGAGCATTTACATGATCTACTATATTTGATAAGCTTAACCCTACCATCTCAGGGAGATGTTTGCATCTCCCATATTATAGATAGTAGTTGTTACATTTAGGCTGTGCCCATGTCCATAGATAGTGTGTTGGATTTAAACCTGATGCTTTAAGTTTTAAATAGTATGCTTTAAGTTTTATCTATATAGAAAACTAGAAATAATATAGCCAACATTTCTGTCTTACAAGTGCATGATGTCATAACTACAAAAAATTTAGATTATCATAAACCAAATAATAATGGCTAACATTTATTAATAGTTTAATATTTATCAGGCACTATGCTATGTACTTTATATGAGTTAATTCTTGTTATCCTTATGGGGTTGATATTATTATTAATTCCATTTAATACTTAAGTCAACTGGGACTCATAGAGCTTATGTAACTGTCTATAGAACATAGAGCTGATAAATGTTTGAGCCTGAATATGATTTAGGTTCAGACCTGATTCCGAAAGTCCATGTTTTTAATAATCATTCTACTCTATTTTTACAACTAAAGAGAATAAAATTATAATATACATCAGCAGAGAATATACATTGGCAGAGAAGATACTTTTTTCTTTAGTTCTATCCTCTGTCAAGAATATTAGAAAACAACTTTATAATAACACTATTCTTCATACAAGGAATCAAATGATTCTAAGCACCATTACTTGTACATAGTATATCTTTTCATCTCAAAACATTTAAGTCAGAAACTAAACATAAACAAACAAAAATTGAGTTGAAATTTAGAACATGTTAACTGAATGGTAACAAATATTCTATACATTAAAACTCCTGGGATACAGCTAAAGATGTATTTTAAGGAAAATTATTGCCTCACATATTTATTTATATTAGAAAGCTGAAAAGGTAAAATTGTGAAACAAGCATCCATCTAAAAATTAGAATAATTTTAAATAAGTCTTAAAAATACAGTATAAAATCTAAAATGAATCCAATAGAAATAAAAGGAAATAGAGTAGCAAACAGCAGAAGTTAATAACAGAAAACACACACTAATAGGAGCGTATCGCCGAAGACAAAAGTTGGTTCTTTAAAAGACTAAATAAGAAAAATAAACTAATATCTGGTTAGACTAATCAAGGAATATCTTAAAAGGCATAAGTAAATAAAAAATCCAAAAGAATCTATCATAATTAAGAAATTTAAGCAAGTTGACATACAAAATAGTATATTAAAAAATCAATTGTATTTCTGTATCCAAACAACAAACAGAAAAAGAATTAGAAAGGATACTATTTATAATAGAATAAAATACTAAATAACTAAGCTCGGCTGGTGGCACAGTGGATAAGGCTCTGGCCTGCAAACCTGAAGATCCCTTGTTCAATTCCCAGCCAGGGCACATAACTAGGTTGCAAGCAGGGTCTCCAGCCAGGTCCACAGCTGTAGGCAGGTGAAAGGCAACCATACATTGATGTCTCTCTCCCTCTCTGCCTCTCTCCCTTCCCCTCTCTCTAAAAGTAACAAATAAAATCTTTAACAAAAATTGTGACTAGAAAACCATAATACATATAAATAAATGCAGAGATATTTGTGATTATGAATTAGAAGATTCAATGTATAAAGACATGAAGTTTTTCAAGGGCTTTTGTTATTAGCCTATAGATTTACTGTAATTATACCCAAAATGTTAATAAGGGTTATGTTTGTGTGTGTGCATATATATTCATAACTTAATAATTTGATAGTGAAATATATAGAACAATGCCATAAAAAAGATAAGATGATCTTGATGATGTTCAAGGTAAAGGTATATAGTAATTAAGATACCATGTTGCTGATGTTACAGTAGATGCATAGACCATGAAAATGAATATAGAGAGGCCAGAGATTTATATGTACATATAGAGACACCTTGTTATGACAAAGGTTTATCTTATTTCACTTGGAAATGATAAACTTATCAATAAATGATGATGAAAGTTTTGGGTTCTCTACCTCACACTATATTTTAAAAAGTCACTTCTCCAGTGGAATCTGGCCTCTGTGCAAAAGACAAAACTAAAAGTATTTCATAAATAAATATAGAAAAAATATTGTCATTAACTTGGAGTATTATCATAACTTTTATCCAGAAAACACCAAAAAAAAAAAAAGATGTTTACATTCAATTACATTAAAATAAAAACTTCTGTTTAATCAAGACACCTCAAACAGAGTGAAAAAATAAGCCATAAACTGAGAAGAAATATTTGCCTCACATAAAACTGATAAGGGCTAGTTTTCAGACTATACAAATTACCTCTGTGAATCAATAAGAAAAAGATAGGTTAAATTAGTTAATAAAATTATATATGTTTCAGGTGTTCAATTCTATAACACAGCATCTGTATAGTGTATTGTGTGTTCACCACCCCACATCAAGTCTCTAATAAATTCAATTTTTTAAAAAAGAAAAAGATAGGTAAATCAATAGGAAAATGGCCGAAAGAGCTGAGTGAGCATTTCCAAGAAGACCAACTCCAAGGACCAAAAGTCACAATGAGAACAGTTAGTGAATTAAAATCATCATGAGATGCCATTAGCCATTCACAAATTTGAGAAATACTTAGTAGTTTTAGAGTATCAAGTGTTTAAGGTATGTAGTGTAATAGGAACTCTCAAATATTCCTGGTAGAAGTGTTTCTTAATGCTGTCTCTATGGAAAGCTGTAATTATCTAGGAAAATTGGAAATGGAAATTGGAATTCTATAGGCTATTAATTTGTCTCCTAGTTATATGCACCACAAAATATATTGCACGTTAGAACAAGGACATGTGTATTTGGATGTTATTTGGATGTTCACAGCTGCATTTATAGCAGCAAAAAGTGGAAGCAACCTAATTGTTTATAAACTGGTTAAATAAATTGTGACCTATTAGCAACAACATAGATGGACCTATGCTAAGTCAAATAAGTCAGACCAAGAAAGAATACCATATGACTACACTCACATGTGGAATCCAAAGTAGAAAATAAACAAACAAAAATAGACCCACAGATACAAAGAGTGACTGGTGGTTGCCAGAGTGGAGGGGAGATTGGGGAATGGGTGAAAAAAAGTGAAGGGATTAAGAAGTAAAAATTGAAGTTAGAAAATGGTCACAGGGATATAAGATACGGCATAAGGAATACAGTCAATAATATTGTAATAACTATGTATGGTGCCAGGTGTGTACTAGGCTTATTAGAGGGGTCACTTTGTAAATTCCATTATGCCATATACCTGAAACTAATATAAAATCAGATTAATGTCAATTGTAATTGAAAAATAAATAAAAAAGAAAAATTATGATCTATTCATATAGTAGATTTCTAAAAAATATTGACAATAAAGAAACTATACCATTAAGTTGGATTTGGATTTTAGCTGAGTGTTAAGTGACACACTATCTTAGTGATTTAAGTGAATTACTAATGTGGAAGTGTGACATTTTCTGGGCGACTGATGTAGGGGAAAAATGACATGAGAGTGTGGTGAACAATTAAACAATAGGCTGAACCCCAGTTGGCATAATATTGAGACTCTTAGTCTCCCTTCTTTCCTCACACCTGGGTGGGTATCAAAGGTTTGCAAACGTTCTGATTACAGCCATCAACCCTGCTAACCGGCTGGTCCTCCAGGCCTCAGCTTTGATGAAGCCATGCCCCAAATCTGTTGTTTCCATTGCTTCTTTGTTTTTCAGCTTTGATTGCATTAATATTTTATTGAAAGCAGCTAGGCAAGTTACAGATCAATTGTAAACAACACGCAGTGAGTGGCTTTGGTGAATTTTGGCATTCAACCAGCCTTCAGCTGCCTCAGAAGTTACAAGAAGCAGTAGCCGAGGCGGCGGCAGCCTCAGACCCACAGCTCCTCTGAAAAGCCTCACGCTACTGTTCCCTGGCAGGTGAAAAAGGTGTGGCTGTTTCTGCTATGCTCTTCTTCTGTATTTTAGGCAGGAAAAGCGTGAGAAGCTAACACTTCTCACAGAAGCGTCTTTATTCCCTGCATTCCTAGGGACAAACTCTCCTGCTACTGTCACGTTTCACAGATTAGGAAGCTAACGAGGCTTATTTGTACAGATTTCTACAAAAGTCCTAGACGGAGCCCTAGCAATGTGTTCACATGGTTCTATCTTTATAAATTTTGCAAAACCTAGTTATTTTAATGGGAATGAGTTAAGACTGCTGTCAATTTCTACTCCAACACCTGCTTCATAAAACTTCAACTCATGATGGGTGACAGTAGAATAGTCCAGAGCATTTTTGATACATGGTTATGGGGAAGTTGAGCTGGAAATATATTTAATATAATATTAGTGGGATATGGATAGATATCTATATTAATCTATCAATTAATCTAGGCCAGATCTAGCAATTAACTATTGATCTATTAGTCATAGATCAAAAAGTAGGTATAATTATATAATAGATATATAGATAATTACATAACATAGCTAGCTACACAAAGATAGAGGTAGAAATGGGGGGGAGAGAGAGAGAAACATATTATTTGTAGTCATGATCCTTAATAGTAAGGATCTATCATCCTTGCAATGGATAGAATGGCTTGCAAAAATATTCGCACCAGCCACTGTGCTGACACATCTGAAAAAAAAAAAAGTGAGAGGTTAGAGTTTTGGCTGCCGGAGCAATGTAAATATTGGGAGAGAAATCAGGTTCAAATATAAGAAACCAGAGACTACACCGTGGAGAAAAAAAAAAAAATCTTCCAAAAATTTCACATATTAAAAAAACAATAAAAATTTTCCTAAATTTATCAACAATCTTAAAAGTTTGCATATTACAGAGAATGTATTATAAAACTAAAACTTTTCCAAAAGTATCAACAAGTTAAAAAATTTTTTTCGATTAAACTTGTGTAGGGGAGGAAAGGTTTCCCCAGACCCTCTCAGGGTCCCTGGCTAGATTTGAAAATTAAACTGACGCAGACAAATTAACAGCAGAAAAGCATTCAAATTTATTTGACGTAAGTTTTACTTAACATAGGAAATTTCATACAGGAATGACAACTCGAAGAGACCATTAGATCCAAGTATTTTAATTCCAGGTTTGACAAGAGTGGGCAGCAGTGTGGAAATATGATAGGATAAGGGTTTGGGGTTCAATGAATTCAGTAAATTGGAGGACACCTAGCAAGGCCTGTTTGTTCGGATTTTTCTTGGTGCCCCACTGTCTTTGGATATGAAGATGTGTCTTCCCTCTAGGTGTAGGGAGGGCACCTCTCACATGAGGCTTGTATGACCTTTTTCCCTGGGGGCGGGGGGATGAGGGAAAGGCAGACTGACTCTCCTGCTTCTGCTGTTTTCTCAGACTCTTTCATCTTAAAATATTCAATATGCCAAGGTGCTATATTTGGGGTGCATGTCCTGAATCCCATCACATAATAGAGTTTAAAAAAAAACAAAACTTATCCTTCTATCATTACAATAAAAATCATTTCCCACAATCATTGTCATTTGAAGAGGCACTCAAAGAAGCTGCAATGAAAATATGGAGAAAAAAATCTTGGTGATATGCCTGATAATTAAAAATACTGTGATATTTATGTATTTTGTAGCCTTTGTGAGCTCTTTCAAAGGAATATTCTGTTTATTTTCTCATCTAAATAAATATTTTCACGCCTGATTTTATATTTTTAGGGTTTTTGTTTTTGAGATACCACAAATTATATAAGCTTAAAGCCGCATCAAAGCTGGATAGACCTAGCCCTGTGTCCCTGGCGTTTGCCAAGGGAGACACTACAGATGTCAGCCCTCACTGGAGTCGTCGTGCTGGGAGGACGTATTTAGGGCCTCTCCTTTGGGCCCTTGCCACATAAATCAGCCTTAACCTATGGAATTTCCACCCCTGACTCACAGAGCTGCATGTGTCGCCCACACCTCCCTTCTCATGCCCGCATTTCCCTCTTCTGCATGTGTTCAGCCCCAGCCACTGCTCCATCCCTTCTACCTGGTAACCACTGATCCAGTGCCTCTGGTACTCACCACTCCAGTTTCCCTTCTCCAAGAGATCCAGGGTCTCATTCAGCCACAAAAGCCCTGACACTGCTTATCAAACGTAATGTTAGACTTCAACCGCTAAAGAGATAGCTACTGAAGGGCTTCTTCCACCTTCGCCTTCGTCTGGAGCCCTGCTGGAGGCCTGCTGGTTACAGCCTTAAGGGAGGGACCCCAGTGTGCTGTTTACTTTCCCAGTCAGAGTGAGGAAGTTCAGAGAAACCCATTTCCCCACTGGCTGTCTGAGAAAGAGAGGGGGAACCCCTTCCACCACAACTTGAAATTAGGATTTCAAGAATTTGGAACAGAGAAGTTAATGTTCTCTGCAGCTTGACTTAATTTGACCCATAAAATTATTTAAAAAGAGAGAAATACTGCTTCATTATTTTATTTCAGTTACTGTCTGGTTTAAATGGTTTTCTGTGAATGAACAGGAAACTTAACCATTACTTCCAACATTGTGTTTTAGGCAAACCATGCTCTTGCATAGCAATCAATGGGCTTACAAAATGTTTGTTGGCACATTGAACAAACACACTATTTCTTCTTCAGTTTGGGAAGCTAAGACTCCCACCATTTCTGTAATTGCAGCCAGTTGCCGGGTAAGCCATCATACTGTCTGTCACCTAGGAGTCACTATGGCTAATTAGTAAAATGAATCTAAGTACATGGTATTTACCACCCTTATGACACCTTTATTTTTCTTCTGAAGTACAAAGTGGTCTTTTGGAAGGTGCACTTAATTTCTTCAAAAAAGTTCAGAAGCTGTAAGAATTCTCATTCTCTCTCCATTACTGTTGCTGATGGAGACACTCCCCCTGCCCCCACCACCCATCGTTTTCTGTCCAAAGTAGCCTGACTTGGAACTTCAGTGCAGCAGCTCAGGTTGCAGAAGTCTCTACTCAAGTGTGCTAAAGCTTCCTGGACCCTCTGCAGTTCATCATGGCCCACTAGTTTTGATGGAGAATATAGAACTAAGCTTTAGGATGACATCTACACCAGTGCCACTCAAAACGTGATCCTCAGACCAGGGTGGTCTGCAAAGTGCAGCGGGGCGGGTCAATGACAAAGTCAATACAGAAATGGAGATCTGCATTAAAAACTTTTATAATCAGCTGGCATTGCTGCACACAGTCATGTCCAAGCATATAATCGGTGGGTGGACTCATTTCATTAAACAGGGAATACCCAGTTTTGGTGTAACCATGTGAGTTACAAGTAAGGTAAGCTGCAAACTAGTCATGCACAGCAAGGCCTGCTCTGCAAGAGATCAGAAAGGCAAACACTGTCTTTTAAAGGCTAGTTCTTCCTGATGAACAGTTTTAAGAGCTGTGGTGTAGGTTATTCAGAGTGGACAGGGAAGTGGGGAAAGTGGAAGGAATTCAAGTGAGAAAGAACCCAGGGACCTCAGTACAGGTAGTCCCAATTTCTGCGCAGTCTGAGTTAACGTTCAGCTTTGCTGTGACCTACCTGGAATCAGTGTATTGGGGCCACGGTGTGTCAGGTCTCACAGCATGGAGGATATTCCACTGTCAGCTGCCTTTTCAGAGACCACAGAGAACTTTTTTCTCTCCAGCAGGCAGAAATAACTTCCGTGTGTACAGCACCGATGACCCAAAGAAAAGCCACACAGGGACATCTAGTGGCAATGGGAAATCACCAAGTCACTCAAAGAAGTCCAAAGATTTCCAAACCATAAGCTGCTTGGGCATCAGATTCATTTATGGAATTTGACCTCACACCTCACAAATTAGTCACTGCGTATGAAATCACCAGAGTGATTTGCAGTGCCTGAAATGGAGCTGGACACCCCAGCCACCTATTAGGCCATGCCTAACAAGTCACTGCAAAGCCACATGAAGCAAAGAGTGAAGGCAAGAGATAAATTCTTTAGGTCAGCATGCTAAGGAGCAAATAGAGTTAGGAGACCCTCATTTTATGGGCAATTACTTCAACACTCTCTTTCTCGCAGGCTGTAAAACAGATGTGACCCTGGAGAGGTAGAAAAGATGCAAAGGCCTGAAATAAACTAAATACATTCAAAACAGCCCTCCAAACTTGCTGATGTAAAAATTAGCATCAGCAGAACTCCTAATGAGAGTGGCTGGTGAGCCACACAGCAGGATGAAAAAGCCAAGTCAAAGGGACCCACCCAGATGGATGAAGCAAGGCCCTCAGCAGAGACAGGCTTCTCCTGGCCTTCGGTCAGGCTGGAGCTGAATTAGATGTCACTGCATCAGATTTTCACTGTCAAAAGCTGACTCTTACTCCGGTGGACAGATGTGCAAATAAATTAAATTAAGATCCATATTAGCTAGTGAAACTCATAGCGGATTTTATTATAAGAAAAATATTGAAAGTCGATTACCACTGATTTGTGCCTCATCTACATTTAGCAAGGTCAAATTTTACATACAATAATTTAGGTACTCTAATACAGCTTTTTAAAAATTATCCAGTTGGTGCAATCTCAAAGCTCTCCCTTCAATTCTCCTATCTCCACCCATCTAATGACAAGAAAGCTCTTAAACCTGCCCATTCACGCTCACTTAACCTTTCTTGATTACAACTGCTCATGGCAGCTGAACTTGTATTGCAGTTCAAATTATTTATTTGCACAACTTTTCTCTTCAAGTTTCTCCTCCTTTCCCAAATGAAATTTGGGCAAAAAAAAAAAAAAAAAATCATACTGGGGAATGTGGTCTCTAGACCTTGTGTTGTATTTCTCTCCTGGCTTCTGCCTCCCTGAGCTCTAACTGGCTTCCCCTGCTCTCTGGCGTCAGCCTGCCCTAGCTAAATCCACTCTTAACAAATCCACTCAAGGGAAACCGTGGTCTGTTTCCTTAGCCCATGGAATATCTAACATTACTCCCTCTTCCCACCCAACCCCTGTCCCTTCTAAGTCTCTACCACTACTACCCAAAATCTCATTTTGAGATTTTTAATTACATCTGCAAAGACCCTTTTTCCACATAAGTTTTCATTCCTAGGTTCTGAGGGTTAGGATGTGTGTGTGTGTGTTTAATCTTTTTTGAGGGCAGAGCACTACTCAGTGAACTGCAGGAGGAATAGTCCTCATTGAGGCTTCTACCTTCTCATAGAGGTCAGTGATAGGTCCCTCAGTGGAGCCCAGTTACATCCCAACACTATATTCATTCTCTTCGAAATCCCCCCTTTTGGCACCCAAAATGTTTCTGCTTTCTGTCTGTCTTCAGTGAGGAACTTACCTATGTCATATCCGCACTCTTTTCTACTTCTTGGCCTCTTGGTTATACAAGGTATTGATTTGCCTCTTCCGTGGGGTGATAAAATCTTAAGGAATACATCACTGATGAAAAAGCAGTGTGATTTAAGAGATTCTATTTTTGTGATAATATATCAAAACTATGATCTTCATTAAATATGTACAAATACACAGAGTCAGTTATGTTTAAGATATTGATCCCACATGGCAATATTTTAACAAGGCCTCACTAATACACCTCAGTTTATATGTAATCTTCCCCTACTGAGTAAAAAATACTTAAAAGTATTAGTTCAACGGACAGAATCTAATTCATGAAGTTTTGATAAGCTATATAGCTTTAAGTCTTAGAAGAATTTGCTCACCTCTACCTTTTCTGTCTTAACCTTTCATTTTAGCACATTTCAAACATGAATAACAGTGAAGAGAGCAGTGTAATAATTCTATACGCATCTATCTATCAGTTAGCTTCAACAGTTCCCAGCTCATGACTAACCTTGCTTCCATTGTACTGTCACCCTGTCCCTCTCTATCCCATTGCCGAATTATGCAGCTATCTCAAACATATCATCTATAAGCATTTCAGAGGTGTGTTGAAAAGACAAGTTTTTGCATGTCCAATGACATTATCAAGACTGAAAATGTTCAGAACAAATGTTTAATTCAAATATTCCATCATGTACATATTTGCCCAATTGCTTACCATTTTTCACTTTGTTTTTTACTTTCTTTCTTGAATTAGAATCTAAATGACATTCATACATTGAGAGATGACAAATCTCTCAAATTTCTTTTCATCTATAGGTTCTCTCTCTGTGTCTCTCACTCTTTTTCTCTTTTGCTCTTTCACTTCAAGATTTTGTTGAAGAAATGAGTTTGTTCTATAAAGCTTTCCTCAGGCTGAATTTTTCTAATTTTGTCCTCATAGTGGTTTTTGTCTTTTGTATTTCCTGTGAATTTGTATTCAAAATTAGACATGTAAAGATTCATGCTGGCTTTTCTGTCTAGGTGACTTCATAGGTAGTGTTCTAGACTACCCTCAGAAATAGGTAACCCATCCCTCTTTATCTTCTTTTTGTGATATTAAGAACCATTTATAATTATAGCTTAGATCTACTAATTTATTAGGTATTGGAAATATAAATTATTATTTTAATTTATAGCTGATATGCTTCCATAATAAAACATTTCCTTCTCAGCAATAATTGGTTGTGCTGAGGTACAGTTTGCATAGTAGAGGTAAGATAAAGGTTTGGTTCTTTTTTTTTTTTTAACTTTTCAAAAAGAATAAGATCTCTAACATTCTTTTTAAAAAATTATATATGTGGCCTTCTATATATCATGTAAATAATGTGTATGTATGCTTATATGTATGTATATATATTTTATAAACTCATGGATTTACACATCTTTGATGCCTTGCACTTTATTGCAATTATTATACTTGCTGATATTCAAGTCATCCTGTCTTTGACTTGGAATTCTATTCATTTTTGTTCCTGAGTTCTTTGAGATGACACTATTAGTCTTGAATAGCATCCTTATTTTCTGATAATGACAAGTTATTTATGAGGATCATCTTACATTTTATCCATGTGGCTGCTAATTTTGTAATAGACATAGATGAAAAAAATATATGGTCAGCTTTGTTTTATTTTAATTAAGATTCATCATAAGTTCAAGCTAACGGTTCAAATTAGGTAGGACACATTTTTTTACTTAACTGATTTCGTATCTGTAAATCTTCTGTCATGCCCCAATACTAGTTTATAATGACACCAATATCACTTGCTTTATCCCACACTACATATGCAATGGCCTCACAGTAATGTCAACACTATGACCAATTTTTTAATTCCTGAAAATATCTTTTAAGTTCTATTGTCCTTACTAAAGATGTACAAACTGTTATGCTTTAAAGTCAGCTGAGACTCCTCTGTGGGAGGTTATGCCATGACAGGATACACTATGAGCTTGCTTGCTTGCTTTCTTTCTTTCTTTCTTTCTTTCTTTCTTTCTTTCTTTTTTTCTCACACTGTTTGGTAATTACTCTTTGTGTTTAATTATTTTTAATAATTATGTAAATATATACACATTTCCCCAGTCACATCTACAAAACAAGATATTACATAATAGTTTTATTCAGAAAAAGTAAAATATAAAATAAAATTTAGTTTCTTTACCTTTCCTACTCTATTTCTTCCTTCCCCTTAAAGTTAAGAATTTTAAAACTTTTTTGTCTTTTTATTGATTTTTTAAAAACATAAGCACAAATGTACACATATATGCATGCACACACACAAGCACATGCTTGTGTGTATTCTTATATTAATATTTGGGAGACTACTTCTTAGTAAAACATAGGGATTTAAAAATCTTTTTATATAGCTACATAATAATCCATTGCATAAATACATTATAATTTGTTCAACTATTCCCTGTTGGTGAATATTTAAATTGTTGGCAGTAGTTTGCCATTACGAATGTTGCTTCTAATAAATAGGCTTGTTTACAAGTACTTTTCTAGTTTTGACTGGTGTAATTTTGGGATAAATTTCTAAACATTGGAACCTATGTAAAATTTCTAGTTCATATTTTGAAACTCAAACTCACAATTCAAAATATAATCATTATTGTTTTGTTTTTAATAAAGGTTTTGGGGTGATTTTGAATTAGTGAATTTAAAATTTGTTTGTGGGTCAAAGCAATTAGAAGTCCTGATTTTCTTAGTGAAACAATATACTATTTCTCCATAAAATAGTAATAAATTTAAATCCATCACAGAAACTAGGAGCAATTTTAAAGGAAATAACCATATGCATCAGTATAAAATCACCACCATGAGCATAAAAGTCAATTTTTTAAAAAAGATGTTAACTTAGACTTCATCAGCTGTTTCTGAGTCTTTTTTTCAGTTTCATTAGGCCATAGTTTATTCTGTTTTCTGTTAGAGTAAACTATCTGGCTTTGGGCATAAAGTGATTACACATTAATGGTTTTAATTGCCATTTCTGAGAAGTGAGTGATTTAATAGCATTACAATGAAAGTATCATAATTTCTAAATATGTACTCCAAGCAAAAAGAGACTTTTTCAGCAAAAGAGGTTTTAAAACTTCAATATCCATCATTATAGTATCAAGGATACTGATCTCAAGGAACTAATTCCTCTACCAGGTAAAGTACATATAGACCAAAGCACCTAGGTAAGAAGACAGGTTTTCATAAAGGTCAATGAACAGTATCTCAATCTTCTAATAATTGAGCAAATACTTACAGGGTACCATACATTATGGAACATAATAATTTGAAACAAAAAAAAGATCATTTGAATCAAAATACAAGTGGATCAATGTTGAAATAATGTTTTCTTGGTCGCTTTCATTAATTTTTAGCAATAATTATTTAGTTAAAAAAAATGAGAAATTTCTGTATTTATGTCATTTTTAACTATATTGTAGAGCTCAAGGATTGACAAACTTTGTAAAAGTTCAGGTAGCAAATGTTTAGACTTTATGAGTAAAGAGACAAAATCAAGTATGTTATGTAGGCACTTATACAACAAGAAAGAAAAAACTCTACATTTTTACTGATGAAATTCAAAAGATAATAATAGAGCACAATTTGGCTTTGGTAACCCAGATCTACTAGTGAGAAAAATGGAATTTTATCCAAAGGATAACATCTCGCTTAATTAGTCTTTAAGGTTAATATTCCCAATTGCCAAATTTATTGCAAATGTTCATCAGTAACAACTATTTTTAGCTTGTGGGCCAAACAAAATTAGGTAGCCAGCCAGTTTTGGCCCATAGGTCATGGTGGACCAATATCTGGCACCTATAATTTCTATTATAGTATGGGTTCAGTCAGTTTAGCAATCATTTTGCTTTCTTTACAGCCCTAAATTAAAGAATCCCCACTCAAATACAAACTCCATAAAACAGGGATTCATTTGTCTATTCATTGCTGTATTCCACACACCTGGAACATAGGAAACCCTCCATAAATATTTCTTTTTTATGAAGAAATGAATAAAATATTTTCTGCTATTATGTATTATGTATTATGTATGTCTACTATGTATAGGCATTTGGACTAAATGAAACATAACTAACACTTAAATCAAGATTTTGGAAGCCCAGAATAAAACAGACCAAGGGATCTTATTTTACCTACAAACAGAATGCGTAGATTAGAAGATATTTCAAATATTTTTCTAATTCAATCTACTTTAAATATAAGGACATGGGGAGAGAAAAAGTGAGTGACTTGCCTGTGTCTCAGGTAAGTTGGTGGTAAATCTACTGTAGGCCAATTTTTGATCTTTAATACAACTATATTGCCATGGAAGTTGAGCTATAAAGAAACAGTAAATTGCATTCTACTTGTAATCAAGATTACCTATTTAGAACAAGGATTTAGCAAAGCCCTTATTTTCATGATTAATACAACCCATAGAAATATAGTATTCAGTTATTTCAGCCAATACTAACAAAAATTTTACATTTGAGCCAGTAATAATATTATCTGTTTTACATTCAATACATTAATAGAAATTAATTTTTATGAAACACAATTGAGAGCAGAGTGCAGATGATAATTTCAGAAGAACAGACTGGGCACAGTTTGGGAACCAACTTGATTACAGAGGCACTAAGGCAATCCAAATATTTGTTCCTTGCTCCATCTGTCTCCCTAAGGCAAACAAAAGGGAAGAGGCCAAGTTCACGTACCCAGGGTCACATTTTTTACTTAGTTATAACTATTGCTGTCATACTGAGGATATATTCATACTAACCTGATACAATTATGACACATTAGAATGAATGCTGTTTTAACTGCGTAGTGTGGTAGAGTTTATAAGATATTTTACATGTATCTGAATTAAACCTCATAACAACTACATAAAGTGGGCGGGACTGTAGATTGATCACAGGAACAGTTTAAATTCTTCATCTCTCCATCTATGCCCTTGTGACTTTGCAGTTTTTCTCACTCATGAGGTTGAGTGTATTCCGTAGCACCTTAACTCTGCAGTCACAGATGTGAATTCCTTTGGTAACAACATCATAATGGATGTGACAAATGCAGAATCTTCGGAAGATGCTTACACATTTGCATTTTCTTTCTTACTGTGTCATGGCCAAAACACATGGAAGCTAGTCTACTGGAACCAGAGTCAGCAAATTTTTTCTGTGAAAGACCAGATAGCACATCTTTTTGGTTTGGAGGGCCTTGTGGTCTTTGCTGCAACTATTCAACTACTTAATTCTACCATCATGACACCAAAGTAACCCCGTAAAATATAAAAATGAATAATCACAATTGTATTCCAATAAAATATTATTTATAAAAACAGCCCATGAGCTGGATTTGGTTGATGAGCCAGTTTCCTGACCCATGAACTAAAGACTGAGACACATAGAGTTGTGTGGCCTCAGTAACACTAACTGAAGTCATTTGGGATTAGCCAAGCTCCAGCCACCTCCCGGCTGTGTAGACAGCCACACATCCAGCAGCACTGTCTGGCCAACCTGTAGCTTCTAGCAGATACACGAGCAGACCCCAGCTCATTTCAGCTCAACCTTGCAGAATCCTTTGCAAAGCCAGCGAATGGTAGGTGATTTCTACACAGAATTAATGTGGCAAAATATTATTAACACAGTAGGCAAAGTATTAGTTTTCATTTTAGAATAAAGGATGGGGCTTAAGGAGGTTAAATACCTTGGTCATTCTCTCCAGTCAGCCAGAAAGTGTCAGTCAAAACACCCAAGTCCGGAATCCTACTGCACAAAACTGTTTCAGCCCTTTATTTTTCTCTTTATTTTAGGTGGCTTTGTTTATAGAGGGATATAAGTAGAGATCATTTGGGCTAATAGATGAAGAATTGGGGGCAGCTACATCTAACTCTCCACTGATTTCTCTCTTAGCTTTTAGCTCTTAAAAATCACATCACCCTGGCTTATAGTTTGGGTTATTTTCTTTAAATTGCTGACGCAGATCTCCTTGTGGTGTATCATAGTCTCTATTGTCCTGACTCATATTTTCCAAAACTCTAGTCAAAGGAAATAACTTAAATGGCCCACTCTTGCACACAGCTCCTCTCTGCATTTTACTGCTCCCATTTCAGGCAGGGCTGTCAGGGTTTTCTGAATTAAATGTGACTTAGGGCCTGCGCTCGCTGACTGAGGAGGCTCGTAGGTCCTATAGCTCATCCACAATCTTGTACTTGAGCTGTCAAGTATGAGAGATTGGTGCCAAATTCAACCCAACACAGCCCTTTCCCGGTAGTCTGCCTTCAACAACTCCTCCTTGTCAAATCCAACAGTTTACATAGGATATATAGTAAATAAAATACTCTGAAAGATACAAATATAGAGGTGCTTCTTCGGCTGATAGCAGGAACACCTATCAGCTTCCCACCGGGCTGACATTTCAGGCTGGCAGGAAAGAGATGATCATAGGATTTTTTGTGCTGCTGTTTCTAAATGGATTGTAGAGGCTCCCAAGGCATATTGCCTCACTGCTCACCATCTGCCTTCAAGAAGACTCAGTGTGATGCAACTATGAAACTCAAAAAACTTTTTTTTTTTTTTTTTTTTTTTTGTATTTATAAAGAAGACTCCTCAGGTGGTTTGTAGGATTCCCCAGTCTTGAGTCTTTCTCTGCATTACAGTTTAATGTTTAGGGCATCTGAAACTCCATGCCCTTCTCACTGCCTGGAGAAATATCTGGCTTTGGAAACACTGAATGTCAGACTGGGAGGGTAGCTGCTAGTAGTGCTTAGAACTACTGGAGGTTCCCCTATTAACTAGGAACCAGACATTGTAGAATGACTCTTTGACGGTTAACCTCCCGGCTGAACACAGCATAGACATGCCAAGTTACTAGCAGCAATGTTGGTAAGACCCAGGAGATAGGCTCTTTGTGTTTCAATGTGGCAAAAGGAAGAATGTTTCATTCAGAAGAGATTATCTAATAAGGACACAGAGAAATAGGATATAAAGTTAAGTATTAACTGTATCTGTCTCAAGTGCCCACAAGGGCGAGGGTGTTCATATCATTGTGGTCTTGCCAATACCATTTGCAAGGCTTTCCAAGTGTGCAGATTAATGCAGGGTGCTAAAGACAATGGACTATTGAGTATTTTAGCCCGATTCATGAGATCACCTGTATTTTGAAATGGATGTGTCAGATTATCATAGTCTTATGCCATTTAAAACTTGGCTCACCTAACTTTTTTTGGTTTAAACCCAAAGCATACTTACCAAGCATGCTTTTCTTCTTCTTTTTTTTTCCTTGTCACGCAAGCCTACCTACACTTGCAAAGTATTGAGTCATGGAGTAACTGTGGTTCCTTTGTCAGGGCCCCTGAGATAAAATCAACACAGCCTTTCTGATTACAGTTCAGCTTCCAAGGCAGCTTGACCGCAGGGGCAGAATGAACTCATCCAAGCATTTAGACCACCAGACTATGGACTTTGCAAGATTGTGGTCTTGCCAATACCATTTGCAAGGCTCTTCCAAGTGTGCAGATTAATGCAGGGTGCTAAAGACAATGGACTAAGAGTATTTTAGCCCAATTCATGAGATCACCTCTATCTTGAAATAGATGTGTCAGATTATCAGTCTTATGCCATTTAATACTTGGCTCACCTAACTCTTTGGTTTACACCCATACTTACCAAGCATGCTTTTCTTCTTCTTTTTTTGCCCTTGTCACACAAGCCTACCTACACTTGCAAAGTATTGAGTCATGGAATAACTGTGGTTCCTTTGTCAGGGCCCCTGAGATAAAATCAACACAGCCTTTCTGATTATGGTTCAGCTTCCAAGGCAGCTTGACCGCAGGGGCAGAATGAGCTCATCCAGGCATTTGGACCACCAGACCATGGACTTTGCAAGATAGAGTGTCAATGAATTCCTCACCATTCTTATTTACATTCCAGTCTCATTTATGTCTTGGTTCTTATAAGCCTACCTTTCAGGGTCTAATTAAGTCTCCGGATAAGATTCTGAGGCTTCAAAACAGAAGAGCTTCTCCATTTGTCATTGATTAGTTAGCCTTTTTCAAACTATAGAGCCTCTTGATAGACATGAAATTTTCATGTCCCACCAATGTCCTTCAACTCGCCCAAGCCAAATCAGTTTATCTTACAGATATCCTCACCAGCTAAGATTTTACTTTAATATAAATAATAATATAGCTATGTCCTAAATAAAATTGAATATATATATATACATATATATATATATATGTGTGTGTGTGTGTGTGTGTATAGACCCTAGCTTTAGAGATTTTGAAATTTTGATAAAACCTACCCTACCCTCCAGCCCCATGTGAGCCACTGTACACTCCCCCCAAAACTCACATAACTGCCTTAGATGATGCCTCTATAAGAATTACAAATGAACATCCTCTCTTTTTTAAGGAAGACTTACCTATGACAGAGTTGGTTTAAGGTAGATGAGGACAAGGTAAGGCATTAGTAAAGGGAGATGGTAAAGTCTGCAAAGGCAATGTGCTGCTGCCTAAGTACTACGTATCCATAATGACGGAGGAGGTACTATGTATGTGTACAGTGTGTGCTTGTGTACATGACTGAGAATACACATACAAACACAAATAAAACATAATTCTTTCTTTCAATTAATTCTAATTAAGTGGCAGAAACATGAACATATCTACATACCTCATAGGTAACAGTTCATGTAAACCATGCAATCTCTCCTCCCTGTCTGTCCCACCACAGGTTCAAGTCACTTAGTGCATAGGCTTCATTCTAATGCCTACTGTCGCATGTGATCAGGTGGGAACTTCGTGGAGTGAGAGAGGCTCAACCAGTAAACATTCTTCCCCTTCATCCGTCTTCTTCTATTAAAACATTCACCAATAAATCCCTCAACTTTTACAGCTTCCCTTGAGTGCAAATACAGTTAGAAACCATTTAAAAACTATATAACTATTATTCAAACTTGGAAATTGGAATGGATGTGAGCTCTACAATTTTTTAATTTTTCCTTCACATACTTCATATACATAGATCATTTGACCTTCAAAAATGTTTGAGAAAAACAACAGATCAGACAGTGTAAATAGGTTGCCCACATTTAGATAACAGGGGTGGGGAGGAGGAAGATCTTCAGCAGGCATATTCAGTTCTTAAATTTTGGATGTGTCACCTCTAAGTTCCTTTTTTTCCTATTATTATATCACAAACCTTCCCTGAAGCCAACACCCATGATATGCAAAACTGCTTTTAACATTAGGAAAAGAAGTAAGGAGGAATTTGTATAGAGTTCTCCATAATCAATTCTTCATAGGTTTTGCTTATAGACTTAAGAATTACTCAAATTATGAAATCTAAAATATTACACAATAACTTCTCTCATTTAGTAAATGTCTTATAATTATGAGAACCACTAAATGCACTATTTAAGAAACATGTATTTAAAATTGAAATGAATCAAGATATAGAATGAAAAACAAATATAAATTGGATAGCAAGTACAAGAAAAGACTACTTTAAAAGCTCACAATTTATTATAAAGGTTTAAGTACATATAATTCCATTTAAGACAAAAATATCTAAATTTGCGTGGCTATGTGTTCATTTATATAATTTTTATAAATCTTTATGTTTATATAGTTATATTTTTTATATAGAAACCTAATGAACATCATTAGATGCCAAACCCATTGGGTGAAAGTTTATAGAACAGGATTTGCAAATTTTCAATTTATCAAACCCATACAATTACACAGATAAAAAGACACCTTTATAATGGATAAATCTGGTTGATAAAACTGGTACTAAATTGATCAAATTCATCACCACCAATAATGCAACAAACTGCCATTATTTGCCTACTGATATGCTGTACCGTGAACGGCCAAACTTCACCAGAAATGTTTAATCTGAATCTAAAAATGAGAAGAGAACAGACACAACAAAGCCATATTAAGGGTCATTCGGTAGAACAACTAGCCCACACTCCTCAAAAATTGGGAAGGTCATAAATAGCAAAGAAGGAAAGAAGTTAAAGAACTCTTTTATTTTATTGAGAACTAAATAGAAATTGATACCAAAATGCTTGTGGGCTTGTTGTTTGATTCCTGGATCAAAAATAAGTGTAGTTATAAAGGACATTGTTGAGAAAATTGGAGAAATTTAAATATGAATTACACATATTAATTAATATTATTGTATTAGTATTAAATGTCTTAAGTGTGAGAGTGGTATTGTGGTTATTTAGAGATTATCTTGCTCACAGAAATGTGGTGAATAATTCAGTGAAGTATACTGATGTCTGCAACTTACCCTCAGATAGTTCAAAAAAACATTGAGTGATACAGCCAAAGTAGAAATGACAAAATGTTTAAAAAATTAGTAAGTCTAGGTGAAAGACATATAAAGGGTCATTGTATTACTTTTCCACTTTTCCATCAGCTTGAAGCTTTTAAAAATACAAGTTGGGAAAACTAAAATCAAATAAAATTATTCTTTAAAATCTTTATTTCAGATGCCTGTTTTAACAATATTGAAATATTGGTTTCTCGTGCATGCACTCACACTTTTCATAGATTTAAAATATGAAATGGTGGATGACTGTTACAAATTCTGATTGAAACTTGCAACAAAATTCTTTAAGAATAAGACAAAAGATTTAAGTATTACATTACATTTCTAGCACAAATAAAACACAAGAATAGTGGTGATATTACTAGTCAGACTAGGCTTTCCCCACCTTAATGTTCCCTCCCAATTAAAATCTTAAAAAGTATTCATTATAAATTGGAAGTACAAAATTCTTAGAAAATAACTGGACAATGAGTTGCATGATTCTTCTTATAGGTACAATTTACTCTGCAGCAACCTGTAAGCCATTGAAAAAGTAACTCCATATCCAACAAAGAAACCCAAAGCTCGATTTGGCTGGGGAAGGGGTAACAAATACGCAATCGTGTGGTAGAGGCGAGCTCCGACAAAGAGTCTGAAGTGCAGGATAGCTGTAAAGAGATCTGGACCACTCAAGGAGTACAGAAGGCCAATGCCAAGAAATGGCACAATATTTTCAATGTCATTCAGATGGGCCCTGTGGAAAAAAGATGACTAGTGAAATACTCATTTTAAAATCATCAGAAATGTGTTCATTTTTCCTTTTCCTCTACAACTAAGTATTAATGGATCTTAAAAATGCAAAGACAGACTCACTTTATTTCTTTCAAATCATTTTGCTTCCTTACCTACCCAGGTTTTATTTTAAATGTCCCATTATTTGTGTTTCTTTTTATTTTTAGTGTGTTGCAACATATCATAGAGAAGGCATTTTGTACTTTCAAGAATGTTAAATCTACCTCTATATAGTAAAACTCACTTTATTTTTATAGATAGGAAATACTTTTTCTACCAGGGTTCATACAATAGCAATTCAACACTCTTCTTATAAAAAGTCTTCTTCTCAAAGGCACATAATCCTTTTGGTTATGATCTTTCTAAAGACTCCTCCCTCACTTCTGTCAGTCTGCAAAATTGTTAGACAAGCCTTGCTCATTCACCTAAACCATGGGTGGCCAAGAATTCATTTACCAATTTAATACCAAGAATCTCATGCTCTCAGTAGGCAAATAACAAAATACATAACTAGCCTTTCAAATAATAATAATATTTTAGCCAATGTATCCTCAAATTACAATAGTAATTAGCTAAGTGAAGGGGCAAAGTAAAAATACACAAAAATGATAGACAACATGAAAAAAGATATGTTTCCTGAGTTTAATTTTTATATCACAGTTAGAAGAAAGCAAAAAGCATGGTTTAGCCACAAGTTTTCCTCCAATTCATGGTTTCTCTGGCTACTAGTGTGAATACAAGGCACATCTGTTATTGACTATTTTTTTCAGTGGGGAGAGAGAGCAAGAGACAACGAGAGAGAGAGAGAGAGAGAGAGAGAGAGAGAGAGAGAGTTTTGCTGTTCTATGTAGTTATGCATTCATTGGTTGATTCTTGTATGTACCCTGGCTGGTATAGAACCTCCAACTCTGGGCATATCAGGACGATGCTCTAAACAAATGAGCTGCCTGGCCCGGGCTTGATATATATTTTAAGTACTTGTTTTTTAATCTGATGTTCCTGTGTATGTCTCCAGACTTACTCCAGATTGCTTTAGAAGCTACAGTAGAAATTAAGACTTCATAGAACTTACCAGCTTCATACTTCAAAATGAAAAATATTTGTAATATTTGTTTCATTTACTCTTTGCTCTCAGGAATAAAAAAAAAAAAAAAAAGGAAGAAGAAGAACAGTGACCTCCTGCATACTCAGTGATCACCACTATCTTCCCCACCTTTCCTTTCACCTGTTTTCTGTAAATCATCTCTAAGGTTGTCTGTCAGAGATGATGACAACATAAAGGCATGGAGAAAATGACAGTAATCAGGAGAAATAGCAGTTCTGAAAGATTTAAATGAAGAACTACCTGTCCCTGAATAAAAGCAAAGACAGAAAGATATCAGTGTTCCTGCCCTTTACTTCATGGAACAACCCAAGGTCTCCTGAGAGTAAAGTGGGAAAGAAAGGACAGAAATAAGTCTTTTCCAACTAAAGAAAGGCCTTCTTCATCAGGGGTAATTGTCTTGGTCCTCTGAATTCTGCTGGACCACAGATTAATGTTCACTTCCAGTCATGGGCATGTTAGTTTTCTCCTTCCCAACATTCTAAAAGGACAGATATATCAAATTTGGGGAAGAATTCTTAAAAGGAAGAACCTGTGGAAATCGATTCACTTTGAAGCCTGTATTAAGTGTTTAGAAAATAGAATTCATTGTTAAAACAGAGAAGGAAAAGAAAAAAGAAAAAACACACAGTAGAAAGCCAAGGACTACAAGAGATAATAAGCTTTAGTGGGAGTTTAGGGAAGGAAGGTTAGGGGCAAGGCTTCCTTTGACCTTAATGGCCTCTTCATTTTTTCCTGACTTCCTCTCTCTCTCTTAATCTTATTTCTCTTCTTCAATTTTCCTCCCCTGTCCTCAGCCCTCAAAATATTCTCATGGATATATTCCTTATTATCCCAGAATGGACTGTTTTCAACAGACCCTCATAGTCTATGCTAATTTACGACATTTTATATGCTGTACTTTTCACATCCTGCTCCAAGCACACTCTTACCTAGCCCTCTCATTGAGCCCCTGCTGCAGTTCAATATCACCCTTGCACTGCAGCCCTTTCTCTGCTCAAATGACAAGAGCTCATCCTATTGTGGCAGCTTCCTTCATTTTTGTGTCATTTCTAGACAGCAACTGAGTTTATTACTGGTGGCCACCAGTCTTTCTAGCTGATTCTATTCACACTATGATTAATGTTCCTATTTTCCTCTCTCCCTCCTTTGAGCAGATGTCCCTTGGCTATGCCTGCCCTTCCTACCAGCCCTGCTTCAATGCTCATGATGCCAAATCATACCCCCATGTCTCAGATCAGAACCACCAGGGCAACTACCTGCCCGGTACCAGAGCTGCCATACTGTCTTTGAGAACTGTCAGGGTGTGGCCAACCACAAAATAAGGTTCACACCAGACTCTTCCTGACTCCCTTACCTTGGCCAAAGTTCTTCCCACTTAGCTTACAGCAGTGTGTCCAAATTCCCACAAAGATATTTTCCCTAATTGATATGACCTCTCCTCTCCTCTTCCTTTTTTCTCAATCTTACTATCCTTCAAATTCTTATTGATGATATATTCCTCAATACCCTAGGAACTTATACCTCATACCCTACAACTTAACATCTAATGGCAGACTGCTTTATAGTATTCTTTCATTATTACATGCATGTTGGTCTTATTTTCAGGATAAAAGTTGTAAAGTCCTCCAGGGAAGGAGCCCAGTCTTAAAGCTTTTTTGTATCACTCTAATGGAAGTAACAATGGTAGACACATAATAATCTCTCAATAAACGCTTTGTTTCAGGCATTGCACTCAGCTCCTGGCCCGTGTGTCTTCGGTCCTCCCCAGAGTCCCCAGCCAGCGTCACAGACTCCACTGAACACTGAGTGTGTCCTTTACCTTTGATGCTAGTGTAACCTTAATGCCAAACTCAAGCCTTTCCCTTTCCTCTGTTCTCTCCTTTCTCTTAATGCCAAACTCAGGACTTTTTTAAAATGATTCCCTTTATTGTTCTAACTGCCCTGCATATCTTACAACTTGCCTTTTATCTTGTTGTATTGAATGTATATGGTCTTGGATTATTTTTAGAACAATCCTAGAGATAGAATTCAATAAATATATATGTCAAATATTTTCTAGTATGCACTAATTTCTGTCTGTCCAGAATGTAAATAACTCACTTTAGGCCACTTACTCTGTCATTTCAAAACATTACCTTATGTTTTTAATTAATTGTTCCATAGGTGTATTTATTTAACATTCTCAATATTGCATACCTGAAAATATATATTTTACTTCACCTGTAGCCCCATTAAGTCCCCACCATTGGAATATGCTAATATAAAGAGCTTTACAATTATGTGCAAATAGTTTTTAAAATATTTAACTCTAGAGAATATACTGAACACTCTTTCCCTGAAAATTATCTCCAAAAGTAAGCTATTATTAGGAACATTTGATAGGGCCAATAATGTCTCAAAAAGCACAACTGGAAACTGGACACCTTTTTCTTAGACTGTCTCCTCTCTTGCCATAATGAAAAGCCAGAGTCTGACCACCAGGGGGTGATGTGCACATAGTTGCTGCACCTCCTGAAGGACACTCATGTCACAACTATGGTTGAGTATTTGTGGCTCACAATCAGACTTAGATAAGGAATTTTCCTTTAGAAGTACAATCTCATGAAGTTGGGGGAGGGGGTGTGAAAGGACTGGACAGGAAGGGAGACTGGGGAAGAATTTCCAGTTGATTCCTGAAATAGAGAAGTAAAAATTTTCTGTCTCTACTTTGCTCTCTATTCATACTCACCAAACTGAGGGAGAGTTGTCAAATACACTCAAGATGTTTCCTATCTTAACTTTGCATCACCAAACAAAACATCTGTCCATTTATGTATGGCTAGAAAAACTCTCCATTGTTTCTTTAACTTTATAGAATTTTCATTCCTACACAGAATGAAAAACACCCCATCGAAGTGAGTGGGGAAGGCTGAGAGGCACTCTGACCATAAACTTCACCACTGGCACAGCGCCGCCCAATTGGAGAACTCTCAACTGCCAGCTTCTT
The DNA here is from genome assembly GCA_004026585.1 of Noctilio leporinus. Classification (NCBI taxonomy): domain Eukaryota; kingdom Metazoa; phylum Chordata; class Mammalia; order Chiroptera; family Noctilionidae; genus Noctilio; species Noctilio leporinus. The sequence continues at coordinate 281,028 of PVIW01001190.1, forward strand.
CCTAAGTGGTAAAGGGTTTGGGCCTCACATTTAGCACACCATCTTTTAAGGCTCCCACCCTCACTTGGGTGGTAGACCCCCAAAGCATCTAGCTATGAAAGCCAGGGAGCCTTGAGTCCCTGAGATCGCACAAGCAGAGCAAGCAAAAGTGCAGTTAGTTGCTCACGGTCACCCAGGCACTTGCAGAGTGAGGCTAAGGCCCCCAGCAATCAGTGCAGGGAGCGATCAGGCAAAATTGATCTCCCAGGCTTTTCTCAAAAAAGGTCAGTCTGCATACTTTGAGAGCTCCTCCAGATGGTCAGGTCTCTAATTGAGTACACATCCGTGGGTTGGCTGGGATCCTCTCTGGAGAAGTGGGGGACACAGCTCTGCCATCCCCCCACAGCCCCGCAGCCCACACCACATCTCCTGTATCTCCCTGGAAGGAGCGTGTACACACTTCTGTGGCCCAGCTTTCTTCACTCCCACCTGCAGGGTGGGTGGGTCCCCAGAGAGCCTGGCTCTGAGAGCCAACATTGCTTTCAATCCTGAGTCCCACCAGCTGTAGCAAACGAAGGCATTCTTAACCAGTTACCACCCAGGACTCAGCGCAGAGGGGACAGGTAAAAACTCCCATCTCCCAGGATTTCCCTAACAGGAACCCAACAGCTCACTCTAAAAGCTGCCACCAGTGGGTCAGGCTCCCAACCTAGCATACACCTAAGGATTGGGTTTGATACTTCCCAGAAACAGGGCAGCCAGCAGACACCCTTGCCTCTACCCTTTAGCCTGCTCCACATCACTGGTACCTCCCTAGAGATAGCTAGTGTGCACATCGGTGCCCCAGCTTTTATACCTGCAACACAAAGGACAGGTCCTTGGATCACCTGGCTCTCACGGCTAACAGGGTGTCCATTTAACAAATTTTGTCGGAAAAACATTGGATTTTCAAAGGCAAATGAAGGAAACTGGACATTATCTTACACACTATATAAAAATCAACTCAAAATGGATTTTAAAAAAGCACATAAGATCTGAAAGCATAAAACTCCTGGAAGAAAACATAAAAGGTCATCTCCTTGATATGTGTTTTGGCAAAGATTTTTTTAAATATCTATTTAACACTCATCTCCCATGCCTGGGTCCTAGGAATGCTTCCCTGAGATCACATGGAAGAACCTATTCCCACTCACCATGCTACCATACAATCTAATATCCCACCCTGCGTATAAATGGGAAAGGAGAGTATTGTCTTGAAGAGATGTGTGCATTCCTATGTCCATTGCAGCGTATTCACAATAGCCAAGTTATAGGAAAAACCTGTTTCTAGCAATGAGTGAATGCAGTGAATTATTCTTCATCCTTGAGAAAGGGAATTCTGTCATTTGCAACAACTTGAATAAACCTGAGGGCATTATGCTAAGTAAAAGAAGCCAGGCAGAGAAAACCAAATATTGCATGTTTTTACTTATACGGAGGAAATTTAAGAAAAAAGAATCAAACTTAGAGAAATAAAGAAGCGGTTGCCAAGGATCGGGAGCGGGGTGGGTAATATAGGGAATTTTATAAAAGGGTATAACCTTCCAGTTAAAAGATGAATAAGGTCTGAGGATCTAATTAATGTATTACATGGAACTTACCTGATAACACTGTATTATGTAACTGAAATTTTCTAAGAGAGTAGAACTAAAAATGTTCTCACCAAAAAAATAAATAAATAAAAAGAGGGGGTAAATATATGATATGATAAATGATAGGAAGAAGACTTTCAAAATGAATAGTTACATCAAATCATAATAATGTATATTTTATTTTCAGTATTTTTTCCCCCAAAGAAGGGAAAGGTAGAGAAAAAGAGGGAGAGAAACATTGATGTGACAGAGAAACCTAGATTGGTTGTCTCTAGTACACACCCAGACCAGGGACCAAATTCACAACCTAGCCATGTGCCCCGACCAGGAATCAAACTGGCAACCTTTTGCTTTGGGGGACAATCTCCAACCAACTGAGCCACATGGGTCAGGACCTAACGTTGTACACTTTAAATGTCTTCAAATTGTATTTGCCAATTAAACCTCAGAAAAGCTGAAAAAAATGTATTCACCTGACTTTCTGACAAGAATAAGAAATATACCTATAGAATAAAATTCAAGGTGCTTTTAAAATAGGTATATTAATTATATTTTTAAGGAGCTGTGTAGATGATATCTTAGCTTATTGCTTTTCATTGTTCATTGAATTCTCAGTACATTAAACATAATACCTACAAAGGAGAGAGAGATAGGAGCGATATATCCCACGTTCATATTTTGAATCTTATGCAAAATACCTAGTTCTTCATCCTTTTACATAAGTTGGCAGCCTCACCTCTGAAGAAAGATAACAAAATTGGAAAAATCGACCATTATTATTTTACCTCGTGCCTATCATTAGTTTTGATATATATCTGCACAGAACAAAGTCATTAACCCCAACAAAGTGAAGAGAAGTGTAGCAAAATTGGCAATAGGTGTAATTGCAGTGATAGTTGAAGACTTATCCCTAATTTTCTGTAATTATTATATGGGCCAACTTTTCTTCCTTCTTCTGCAATACTCCAACATCATCACTAAACTCCTTGACTAAAAATTATCAACCAAATGAATAATTTCAGGAGATAGTGGGTTTACCTTCGTACGCGTTCTACACTGTCATCCACCCGGAGATATTTCTTGGTATTTTCTCCTTTGCCAAGGCTTGCACAGTCTTCTGGGTTGGCAAAAACCTATTCCAAACACCAAGAAAATATCCTTCAAATACCAAGTAATATCATGGTGTTCTAAGTTATTTTCATTTTACCACAAGAAACAAGCATCCACAGTGGCCCAACAGAAAAAAAATTTGGAGCAACAGAGCAAACATGGGGAGAAAAGTGCATCTATATTTAGCTTTTTATTAACAGTGCAAATTTTTTTAAAAGAGAAGCATAAATAATAACTTAAATAAGGATCAACATATAAAAGTAGTGAAAAGTAGGCAAAATAGAAAAGAGGGCAGAATTCAAAGTAATCATTGACTACCATTATGGTGAACTGGCATTTTTTCATGGTGCTATTCACACACCTTCTCTCAAGGGCAGTAACATTTCCAATTGACTGCTCATCTGAGAGTCATAAAGGTACTTGCTAAACATACTACAAGAGCAAGGGGAAATAAATGTATTTTGTACTTTGTTAAGATATGTGTACCTCTTTTCTTTTTCTAATTAACTGAAACTTTGGGTTGAAAAATACAGTGAAAAATAAGAAATGGATTCCATTCCTCTAAATACCAACTACATGTTCTAGGGTATATGAGGTTTGTCCAGAAAGTAGCCAGTCATGTACTATGAAAAAGAGACATTTATCAAAGAAGATAGAAGAAACATTATACACAGGACAATGATGCCTCTGTCCCCTTCAAAGTAGGCACCTTGGGACCTCACACAGTTCTCCCAATCACCATCACTGTCCCTTTGTATTTTCCTAAATCTCACTGATGGTCTGAAATCTCTTTCCTTCCAAAAGTGATTTTAATTTTAGGAAAAGCCAGAAATCAGGATGCCAAATCTGGGCTGTTAAGGGGGCTGAGTCATCTGGATGACATGATGTTTTGCCAAAAAACTCTCCATGAAACATGATGCATGAGTGGGCATGTTGCCAAGATGAAGCTGCCAGTTACCAGTTGCCCATATCTGTGGCCATTTTCCTCATATCATATCTCTCAACTTATGAAGGTAGTTCACTGAGGTAGTACACCTTATTAACTGTTTGTCCTGGAGGGCTGTATTCATGATGGACAACATCTTCCCAATCAAAAAACACAGTTAACATGGTCTTGATCTTGCTGCAACTTCCACTGGTATGACTGGGCCTTTGTTTCCAAATAATATGTGTAGCCATAGACCCACCATTCATCTCCAGTTTTTACCTTCTTAATAAAATCTGGTTCATTGGTAGTGGTTTAAATCATGTCATTAGCAGCTACAGCATGATGTTCCTTCTGCTATGGTAGAAGAAGCCATAGAACAAATTTTGCTATGGCACATTTTATACCAAAATCTTGCATCAACATCTTTGACAAAGTAGTTTTTGGACTCCCCAGCTCAGCTTTTATTTCTAGCACTGTCGGTTGCAGATCTGTTGATTACAGCCCATACACGTCCAACATTCTCAGGTGTTTTGTTTGTTGCAGGCCTTCTAGAACATGGGTCCCTTTCAACAAACTTTCAACCATCTTTAAAGTATTTGTGCCACACTTTTTTTGCATTACGCTCATTTCATAGTCCCTGAAAACCTTCTGAATAATCCAAATAGTTTCTGCAGAGGAATGTTCAAGCTTAATGCAAAATTTGATGCAGATTTGTTGATCCACTCACTGAGTCATTTTTGAACACAAGACCACACAGTACACCTGGTCACTCAATGGCATCTACCAACAGTGAAGTCTTAGTTGTTCACACATACACATTCCAGTCCACTCTCCTTGGGTGCCAGGTTACTTAGAGGTCATGTAAACCATTCTCGTTATATTAAAAATGGCTGGACTTTTTCCAGACAGGCCTCATATGTTTACATAATCCTTTCTGTAATTATCATGCTGTTTGAAATGATTTTCCCATCCATTGAAACTTGAAATATGCACTTAAAAAACAGTTAAGTATGGTCCACTGCTTAATAATTTATAAAAAATTAATAAATAAAAACATAAATTATAAAATTAGCCTTAATTTAAGCTCAGAAATCTCATAAATATTATAATATTTTTAATGTGATATGAGTATTTATTCCAGATAAAGATGTTGAGAATGATGGGCAGGAATGTGATACAGTATCAACTCTTGACATCAGGTCATCCATCTTGTTCTTAAATAAATGTCTGACAAACACTAGATAGCCAGTAAATATATTTTAAGGAAGTAAACAATTGTAATATGATGGAAAGTATGAGATTTGTGTTTAAATAAATATGAATTGGATTCTCAGCCTCACCCTTTACTGATGTGAGACCTGAGACCTCAGGTAAGCAAATTTACTCCTGTAACTTTCAGCTCCTTGGCTATAAAATAAGGACACTGATGGTGATCTCACATGATAATGTTAACAATTATGTGAAACAATTCCCTGATCTGGTACATATGAAGGGCATCATGACTCCTAGCATCACTAGCACTCTACAAATTTGAGTTCCTTTATCCTTTCCTTATAAGACAGGTCACATTTCTGCTACCCTTGGTACCACTATGTTTCTAGAGGACAGTGGGAACCTAGTGGTAGGCAGCTATTTTATAACCTGCTGCTCCAACACCTTGTCCCATTAGAGATTTAAATAAGTGGATTTGTGCCTCATTAAAATGCAAATATCCCTGGAGAAGGAATTACACCTCCAGACAGTACAAGGAATTACCTTAGAAAGTACTGTGACCTCCAGATTAAAGCAAAATTCTGAATAAAACAAGATTCAGGACAGGCATTGAGAGAAAAATAAGTTGTTTCCCAAAAAAAGACAAAAAAGAAATTGCTGACTAGGGTAGCAGGGCCCACGCCAATGAAAATCGTTTAGCTCCCCTCACAGCATCACATACCTTGCTCAGCTCCCCTCACTGAGTCATACACCTTTCTGGGATAGAGGATCTATGCTCCAAATCTTTTTGCCATCTTCCTCACACCTGCACTGTTTTTCTTTTAAATCATTCTTATAACACTGGGTAGCATTATTATTCAGTTAAGAAGACAGAAGTATACAAAATTCAAATGCCTTGTCCCATGAGAAGCTTTACTGTGGGAATGAGAACTTTAATTCTGCCCCCAAGGGTATATCTCTGACCTGTAACAGAGCTGAAAACACCAGATAATTATCTGGAAAATGACTATTTTATAAACTCTAGTTGGCAAAATTAATTTCAAAATCACAGACAGTTTCCATGAAAACTTTGATCCTCCAGAAATCTCATGCTGAAGTAGAATGACAAAAGTAAAATTCACAACTTAACAATAAAAAAGAAAAAACATTTACTAATTCCATAAATATATTAACTCCACCTGTACCAAATGATTGCAAACTCCATTTGCAGCATTAAACAATGTGCCATTGGGCTATACCAAAAAAAAAAGTAAATTAAGAAAATTGACCGTACATTGATGTCTCTCTCCCTCTCTGCCTCTCTCCCTTCCCCTCTTTCTAAAATAATGAAATAAAATCTTTAAAAAAAAATAAAAAAGAAAATTGCTTTTCAGAATTCCAACTTTTAAAAGTAAGAAAATATATCCTTCAAATGTCTTACCTTTCTTGTCAATCTATAGAATGCAGTTATAACACTCATCAGCATCATTTTTAAAAGAACAATCGTTGCATAGGAGGCAAAGGCCATGAATACTTTATTTTCCATTAGCTGGGTAATGTCACCCATTTTTTCCGCTTTCATCTGGAATCATAAGAAGATTGTAGAAATGTAAGAAAAAGCAGACATAAATATCACAAATATCTTGATGACCTCTTGATGTGTTTATATTGTAGTATTAACCATACTGTTTAAAATATCTTGGGGTATCTACAGAAGAAAATGTTTTTTTCTAAAATTTCAAAATAAACAGTACTATTTTTTCTGCTAGTTCTGTATCATTAAGCTTGAAGACATCAAATGAGTAGAATAAAAAGGAAAATGTAGGGAGTATTGCAAGGCAAAATAAATAGGTAACTTGCTGTAAAGATAGACTAAAGTCATATTTTTACATCAAGATGAACCACAAGTTGGACACAAAAGATCAAAATTCATGGATTGAGCTCTTTAGAAACACCAAACTATATACATAATGTTTGATTAGGAATGCCTCAAACTTTAGAAGCCTAACTTTCAGCTTTCTGTCATTTCAGTAGTATTCAAGTTCTCAGGAACTGAAATCCAATCCTACCATTTGATTATTAACCTTAGTTGGGAGATTTGGCCTCTCTAAGGCTAAATTTGTTCATTTATAAAATGGGTTTAGCTTATTGGGTTGTTGTCAGGATTTGACATAACATGTGGAAAATACTTAGCATACCACCTGCCTGTGAAAAATCCTCAATAAAATTTACTACATTCTTATGATGAACTTCACTATCACCATGATCATAGTCATCATTAACATCAAGTGAAGAAGGATGGAGCCAAACATAAAATAGACTTGCAAATGCAAGATGAACACTTGGCATTCATGGCACTTTCCCAAAAGAAAAGGGAAGGAGGATGAGCTTTACATAACCCTTTAGGTTCCACTTCCTTCTAAAACATGGAAAGAGTAAACTGAACGCAACTATGTGCTCAGGAGGAAAGCTAAGGCATAGTGGTGATACTAAAGTCAAAGTGGATAGGAATTCAGGGTAAATCTTGAAATTTATACTCTTTGCGTTATCTGATAGTCACGCTGTTTTTAGCCTCTTTGTGTTCCATTATCATCTCTCCTGCTTCTTCTATTTCTTTCACATAGACATGCATCTTTTCTCAAACCCAAGATAAAACTCTTTTTAAGCTGCTTAGCATGGAGTACAGTCTCTTCTAGGTAACATTCTTTCCTGCCTTGAAAACTCAACATCTGCATGTAATCTTATTAGATTACTTCTGTCAGGTTCTAATCATTTTATCTATCTACCATAATCTATAAATCTATATATCTTTCTCTATTCTATTACTAGTCATATAGTTGTCTATGCATGTGATATTAACTGCATATAATATACATACATATTTAATTTTATGCATCGATTCTGAGTCCAACTATGCTATGTACTTTATGTGTCGTTTTACATAATCTTTGTAACTATAATATTATAATCCTCACAACTAGATCCATTTTACATTTGAAGAAAATGGGAATGAAATATGTTAAACAGGCAGGCTAGAACACAATTCCACATCTCTGACCTCATATCACATACACAAACCACACTGCATGCCCTGTCTCCTTCAAGAGATTGCAAACTGCTTAATTCTGATTCAACTGACATTGACTGAATGTGTGCTCTCTGGCTGGCACTGCTGGTACCCATTAAATCTGCTATCTTCTTCCCTCTTCCAATTACGCTACAAGATAGGTATTATTATTCCCATTTTGCAGATAAACCAAAGCTTCCTAAGTGACCCCTATGTTAAAGGGTAAGCCAAATATATACTCCTTAGATTTGGGCAAACAAAAATTATGTATTCTGGTTAAAAAATAAAACAAAATACATGTGATATATCAATTCATCTCCACAAGTCAGTAGTCTTGAAAGCACAGTATATCCGATAAATGCTCTTTGCAAGGTAATACTTTTGGTAACATATAATGTATTTGCCCTTGTTTCAGTACCTAGGGGTAAACATCATGAATAAGCTGTTCTATCCTTCAGAATTGAAGTAAAGTATTTAATTTAGAAGGGGATTCCTAAGTCCTGTGATTCTGGAAAGAAATCTGAAACAGTGAAGAAGTTCATTTTATTTTTTTAATGAGGAAAAGTTTATCAAGTAGGAAGTGCTGTTATTGAACAATAATTTTAAAACTGTAAGTTTCTGTACATCTCTACTAATGTTCCCAGGATGAGATTTATTTGGCAATGGAATAAAAATTCAGGGATGCTTGCCCCTTGGTGAAAATTGGTATGGAAAGAATAAAGAAAAAGTGGAAGACTTCCTAACTGTTGGTGGGAAGAGCATGCAGATGTCAGCTGTTAGAGGAAACAGACAATGAGAAGCTTCTTCTTTAAATGTGAGAGTGGGAGCACTTCTGGTCAAGATGGAGGCACACCTCTCACACAACCACATCAGAATTACAAAATATAGAACAATCATCATTCTAAACCATCAGAAATTGAATTGAATGGAAGTCCAGCAACTACAGAATTAAAGAAACCACATCCAGCAACATCGAGATGGGTAGGAACGGTGCAGACGGGAAACAGGCTGGTCTCACACCCAGATGTGATGGATAAAATGGTGGGAGGAGTATCTTGGAAGCAAGGAGTCCCAGCCCCATGTTAGGCCCCCTAGCCTAGGGTTCCAGTGGCAGGAAGATAAGTCCCCACAATTTCTGGCTACAGAAACCAGTGGTAATGAGTAGGTGAAAGAAACTGCTGAAGCCCCAAGCAGTTCCTCTTAAAGAACTCACACATGGACTCACCTACTCAGACTCACTCCCTATGAGCTCCAACACCTGCGTAGCAGCTTGAAAGGCACCAGTGGCATACAGGGAGGAAATGAAGTGTCTGGCATCAAGGCAAGAGCTTGGGGACAGCTTTCTCCCAGACAGAATGGTGGGCAGTGGTCATCGTTCCTTTTCTGAACCCTCTCCAACAGAGCCACAGAATGGGAAGGCAGGTGTAGAGCTGAGACTCCATCAGTGTGGCTTCATGTTTGCCCTGCCCCAGTGATCCACTGAGTCTCTGCCCCACCTAATTTACAGGCCAAGCCAGTGGCTTTTTCATGTGACTGGCTTATCTTTGTTCATACTTCACATCTCCTAAATCCTCTTAAGCAAGCAACAGCCAGCCTCAGTGATCCCCCAGCCCCCATACATCTTTACTAAGTGGCCCCAGTCCCAACACTAGCAGTAGCCAGCCTAGGTTCACAGCCTGGCTTCACATGGGAACCTCCTAGCCCAGCACAAGTAGCAGTCATCTGCAGATGGCTTTGTAGCTCATGCTGGGTGTCCCTGGGAAGAATAGAGATAGTAGCTAACCTTGGCCTTCATCACCTAGGAAATGCCAGAGCCTGCGTACCCGGTGGATAGCCACAGACCATGTTGGAGCACCACCACTCTGCTCCTGCACAGCTGATCCTCCACAGACAGTGGAGGTTGGCAGTCAGTGGTCACAGCCAGCCCTTGCTGACTGGTCTGGGTAAATCCCTCCCATTAACCTGCCAACAGCGATCAAGACTCAACTATAAGAGGAAGATGTACCTCAAATACCCAGCTTGAATGATAGGGGAGGTGGTGCCACTGGACTCTATAGGACACCTACTACATTAGACCAAGCTACCAAGGCAGGCAGTCAGAGCAGTTCTATCTAATACATAGAAACAAAAACACAGAGAGACTGATAAAAATTAGAAGACAAAGAAACATGGCCCAAATAAGAGATCAAAACTCCAGAAAAAGAACTAAACAAAATGGAGAAAAACAATCTCTCAGATGCAGAGTTTAAAACACTGGTTATAAGGATGCTCAAGGAACTTAATGAGGACTCAACATCATAAACATGATTCAGTCAGAAATGAAGGATTCACTAAATGAAATGAGAAGCAATTTACAGGGAATCAACAGTAGAGTGGATGAAGCCAAGAATCAAAACAATGAGTTAGAACATAAAAAAGCAATAAACAACTAATCAGAACAACAAGAAAAAAAGAAACAAGAATAGTGTAAGGAGCCCCTGGGATAACTTCAAGTATTTCAACATTTGCATCACAGGGGTGCCAGAAGGAAAAGAGAAAGAACAAGAAATTGGAAATCTATTTGAAAAATAATGAAAGAAAACTTTCCTGACTTGGTTAAGAAAATAAGCATGCAAGTCTAGGAAGCCAGGAGAGCCCCAAATGAAATGGACACAAACAGGCCTACACCAAGACACATCATAATTAAAATGCCAAAGGTTAAAGATAAAGAGAGAATCTTAAAAGCAGCAAGAGAAAAGCAGTTAGTTACCAAGAGGGGAGTCCCCATGATTGTCTGCTGATTTCTCAAAAGAAATTTTAAAGGCAGCTCTGGCTGGTAGCACAGTGGATAGGCACAGGCTTGCAAACCCAAAGGTCACTGGTTCAACTCCCCAGCCAGGTCACATAAGGTTGCAAGCCAGGTCCATAGCTGAAGGAAAGTGAAAGGCAACCATACATTGATGTTTCTCTCCCTCTCTGCCTCTCTCCCTTTCCCTCTCTAAAAAGAAATAAAATCTTTTTAAAAACTTCTTTAAAAAAAGAAACTTTGCAGGCTAAAAGGGTTTGACAAGAAACATTCAAAGCCATGAAAAGTGGGGACCTACAGCCAAGACTGCTGTACTCAGCAAAGCTGTCATTTAGAACCAAAGGGCAGATAAGGTGCTTCCCAGACAGAAAAAACTAAAGGAGTTCATCATCACCAAATCATTATTATATGAAGTGTTAAGGGGACTTATTTAAGACAAAGAAGAACAAAACCATGAACAAAAAGTGGCAATAAAGACATATCTATCAACAATTGAATCTAAAAAACAAACAAAAACTAAGCAAACAAGAACAGACACAGAATCATGGATACAGACAGCATTTTGAGCGTTGCCAAATGGGAGGTGGGATTTTTGGGAATGGTTGCAAAGGTGAAAAGATTAAGTACAGATAGGTAGTAACAAAACAGCCACGAGGATATCAAGTACAGTATAGGAAATGGCAAAGTCAAAGAACTTACATACATGGCCCACTGACATGAACAAAGGTGTGGGGATTTTCTGAGGGAGTTGGGAATGCAGGGTGAAGGGGTAAAGTGTAAAAATGTTGGACAACTGTAACAGCATAATCAATCAAATGTAATTAAAAAAATAAATGTGAAAGTGCACCTCACACACAGAGAGTTTCGCAATCACCAAAAATGTGGTTTAACTCCTCTGGCCTGTGTTTTTGGGACACAGGCCACACTCAGCCTCTGATGTCACACCCTTTGAGCCTGTGACCCTCTTCCCTGGGACCAACGTCTTCCACTCCCAGCATATCCGAGGGCCAGATGAGGAGGTTAAAGGCAATTTTAAGAAATAGGAGTCATTTATAGCCTGAGATAAGGTGCTGCCTGCCAGTCTAGGCTTGCTTTTTCCAAAGTTGATTTGCCACTAAATTGCCTTGACCCTGCATCATGGCTGAGCACAGCACTCAAAATGAAATTATTTGAAAGCTTCTTACCAGAAAGTCACCAGGAGGAAGGAGCACAGTATAATTGTAATAATAAGATGGTAAAATATGAGATGATTTGAGCATTCAAAGAATGAGGTAGAAATAATCTAGGCAAAGTAAGCAGAGCAAAATTTAAAACTTGGTTATAAATTATAGAAAAATTTATTACAATGTATAGTGTGTTGTTTTTATTGGCCATCATTGGTTGGCACAATAGAGAATAGCTCAATCTGTCTCACCAGAGAGCCTGGTTCAGTCCCCTCATGTGAAGGTGACTACCCTTAAGGGGACAAAGAACAAAGTATTGAGTACACAGACTTTGGACTAGACTGACGAGTTCAGGTAGATTTTGACTCTTGCTTATGTGCTGTGATTTAACTTCTCTGAGGTGTACTTACCTTACTTAAAAAATGAAGTTAATAGTACATCCTACCTCACAGGAATCTATGAGGATTAAATGAGTCAAGTGCAAAGTACTTAGAAAAGTACTGGGACCTGGGAAGTACTCTGTAAGTGATTGGTCAATAAATAAATTCCTACTCTGGCGTTGTTCTAGGCACTGAGCATAAGATTTCAGAGTTTTCAAGCTTTCACATTATCTCACTTGATTTGGAAAACTCTACTATAATCAAAGTAAATAATATTTGCCCCACCCTAACACAAAAGAAAACTGAGGCCCAGAGAGGTAAAGTGACCAAATTCACAATTGAGGTACCAACACTGTAACCCAGTTTTCTCAGGTGTTTAACTGGTGGTCTACCCAATTCAAGACTGCTCTCGGTTTTTGGGAGGATTTTCTGTCAAATCCATTACTAGCTTGTCTTTTCCACCTCACCCCATCACAATTGAGTCTTCATCTCTCAACTGAGGAATATTCCTCTTCTCTTTACAGGCTCTTGGCCAAGAAGAGCAAAGTTTTTTCAAAGGTGGCCTCTCTCTGTCAATATTGTGAAACATACAGAAACTCTGGGCACACATCCCCAGGGCCATGACTCAGCAATTGTATATTCCTTGAAATGGACAGAACGTACCCAGGAGATTAGGGGAAAATATAATCCAGGTCCTTTGTTGCTGTTTATGAGTCCTAGAATTTCCTGATGGATTGAGGTGACTGCAGAGTTGGCCTCCTAAACTGCACACCCCAGGTGCCAGGAGGAGAATTCCAGTGGCTCTGGGGGGCAAGTGGGGTGAAGCTGATCTCAGGGGGCTGTGCTGACTTCCTTCTCCAGCCTCAGTGATGAAAGAACTCCACTCTAAAAATAAACCCTTAGGAAACTGGTCTTTGCCACAGAGCCCAATATGCAAATATGAGCCGATCTTAAAAAGTGACAGGAGATGGTTAACATATATAGTCCTTTTAATCTGGACAAGGCAGAGGGCAGCAAGGCCCCCAAACCAGCCTACTTCCCAGGTTGTAAACCTACTGGGGTTGCAAAAGGCTGCCCGGCTTGGTATTCACAACAGGCTAGAGCCCTGAGAGCTCCAGGTTGTTAGCTGGGGGCCTGGGGAAGCTGCCCTCCCAGTTGTGACAAGGCTTGATTAGAGCCTTCACGGCACTCCCTTGAGAGAAGGCAACTACAGGGAAAAGGACAAAACAAAAGCGGTGCCTGGACTACCAAGAAGCCTTGGAACTATTTCAAAGGAAGCAGGGAAACGGAAGACACCCTTCCCTCCACCACCCTAGTCCGGAGATAGCAATAGTGTCCAAGGCCTTCATTCACTCCCAAAGCTAGTCTCCTTTTGCTCCTTCCTCCAGGCTGGGGGGTGGGGAGCTTTCTGGAGAATCCCAGTCTTAGCCATAAAAACATCACAGGGTCTAACCCGTGTCCTCCTGCGCTTTCGAATTTAATTATAATAATATAATAATTATAAATATAATAGTAATGATTCGAGCACAGTGTGTAATCCACGTCTCCTGCACTGAGTTGTTTTTATAATTTTGAACTTGCTGATGTTTCTTGTGCCTATCAAAGTAGACGGAGAGGGCCTTTTCAGTGGCTACAAAGGCGGGTTTGACCATGAAATTGAATCACTTCCGGATTTTGCTCCCTTAGGGTGAACAGCAGTTGCTCCAACTGCCGAGGCTGCACACCCAGGACGGCAACCGCACCGCACCGACTTTTTAGTTCCCAAAAGTTCAAGGGGGCCCTTGCAAAGTGGGTGAGAGTAAAGAGCGAATTAAACCGTCACTTAAACATGAAAAGATGACTCTTTCAAAAGTCATGACTGGAGTTTGGCCCTGGGAAAATTTTCCGACTAGGGCACGGGCGCACGACCTCTGCGGGGCAAGCAACTGGAAAGCAAAGGGCGGCTGAGGGGTGCGGAGAAGCTGCAGGCTGACAGAGGGAGACTTCTCAGGCCCAAACCCACCACCCCGTTCCCCTCCCTGCACCCCACCCTCTTCACCACCGGTCCCCACGGCATCGGCTCCCCGCACGCACCGTGGATCGCAGCAAGAGCGAGGCAGCTCGTCAGTCCCAGGCAGGCAGGTCGCTGAACTGCAGGACTTGCACCACTGGCGGATCGGACCTGACGCAGACGCCACGCCCACTCTGGCTAATTTCCTATTAATTAGCTTTCCTCGCAGCCTCGCCAAGCGCCTCCCCTAAATCGCCTGATTTCTCTTTCTTGAAGTTACCAAGGGCTACGGGTTCCTTGCTGTGAACCCTGGTATTTGGCGCCTGAAGCAGCTCTGCTTCCTGAAATTCCGTTTCTCCTTTTCGGTGGAGCAGAGACCCTAGCGATTGCATAGAAACTCCAGCCTCCAACACTTCAAGTATGGGAGTGAGAAAGCAAGGCAAAGGCAGTTGACTTTTATTTAGCTGGAAGCAATGTTAAGCAGACCTTAAAGTTGACTCTTGAAAGCATTAAAAGCTTTATAGAAAATTTAAATCGTGGCGGCAGGAGCAGGGCAGGGAATGCATACTGATTACAAGTCATTGATGGTGTTGAGTTCCGTTGAAGTTCACTTTCCCTGCACCTGTGCAAGGCAAAGGCTGGCATTGACACCTGCAAGCATTTAGTAATGATCGCCTGCATGATTCTAAATCCGTGATCCCAGACAACTTGCTAACTCACTCTATCCTCTTGCGTTCAGAATCTAAAATGGAAGTGAAGATTATACTAGTTCAGTTCACTACACAATCAGTCTAGTATGGTTTTTACAGGGACGCTTACGGGAATGTTTTAGGAAGACATAGTTATTGCAACATCAATAGCTACATTAAGGATGTTTTCAAGATTCCTACACCCACAACAATATTTATGGATCTAGCTCCTGTGGTTTATCTAAAAATGTTTGAGGATTTACGTTTTCGATCTATGTTATTTCTCTCCTGGCAATAGTGCCTACACTTTTACCACCTGCTGTGTATTATTTGCTGTCTTTTTTCTTTTTGGTCCTAATGTTACCTCCTGCAGTCTTTAAGGGGTGTCCCCAGAACTAGCTGTGTTAGATTTGATGGACAAGTCCAAGTTCTACCAAAAAAAGAAAGACTTAGCAGTTTGCTCTAGGACAGAAGAATTAATCACAGGCCTAGGAACAATTTCTACATAAGCATATCAGTAGGAGTAATGGAAAATCTAGCATCAAAAGACGTTAGTGCTTCATTTTCATGTCTATACTTTTTGAAAACTATATTTATTCACCTATCTTATTAAAATACATGGGAACCTGGCTGTAACATGAACTGGAATTGGACAGAATTTGAGATAAGTCTATTCGGAGTTCTCACCACAGGATTTTAGTACTACAAGCATTTAAAAGACTCTTTCATTTATTATGAGGTGATATGGCCCCAATTTTATTGATAACATTACAGAACAATGTCAGACAGCTATAACTTAAATTATTTGCTCTACAGAGTTCCAGATGAGCAGTTCTAAAATGCTTTTGAAAAGAAAAGGAATACTAGCTCATCTTAATAGTCAATCGTAAAATATATTCAAACTTAACTAATCAATGAATAAATACTGAGTCCCTGCTATCAATAAATCATGAACAGTCATATATATGCCTCTCTGATATATATATGACACTGTCTTTGTACAGTATCAGCATTCAACTATAATAAATTTACTGCAATAGACATTTAGGAAATAAATACAATGCATTTGTCTTGATGCTAAAATCTGAAACAAAGATAAAATCAAATGCTTGTGCTCAAGGAGTTTCAATCTAGTAAACACAAGAGCCAAAAAAGTTGTAAGTTGCCACCAAACTTGAGAAAGAAAAGATTTCCATTAGAAATGGGAGTGCAAATTGGGGTATAAACTAGGATAATACTAGGGAAAAGATTGTGAAAGAATTTTCACTTTCTGTACATCTTTGTTATTTGCTCTTAGATGAGTGTGGAAGAGTAAG
Source organism: Noctilio leporinus (assembly GCA_004026585.1). Taxonomy (NCBI): domain Eukaryota; kingdom Metazoa; phylum Chordata; class Mammalia; order Chiroptera; family Noctilionidae; genus Noctilio; species Noctilio leporinus. The sequence goes on from PVIW01001190.1 coordinate 297,257, forward strand.
AGTTGTTATTGGGCTTACATTATGTGGGTAAAGGGAAGGGTTCAGACTTTGAACCCTGCTCCTCACCACCATTTTAAGCCTATGAAGAAATCTATCAGGGACACTGGATCCAAGGTTTGGAACAAGTAGTTCCTTAATAAATACTAAAGCAATCCAGAAGGTCACTGATTTGGGTTGGGGAGAGCAGAGGTCATTCATTCAACAAAGGGTAGCTGCCACAGCAAAAAAAAAAAAAAAAAGGAAGATCAAATCTGAAAGGTCTGTCTGGAAGAAGAAGAAAACATTAGAATTCTAGTAGTTCTTGCCTTTTAAAAACAGACAAAAGAAGACCCTGACTAGTGGCACACTGGATAAGGCACCCACCTGCAAACCCAAAGGTCACTGGTTTAATTCCCAGCCAGGGCACATAACCAGGTTGCAAGCCAGGTCTGGAAACAGGTAAAAGGCAACCATACATTGATGTGTCTCTTCCTCTCTCCCTTCCCCACTCTCTGAGGATAATAAATAAAATCTTAAAAAAAAAGGGGGGGGGGTGGTATTTAAATAAATAAATAAATTCTGAACCTAATACCTATCTACAGGACATAAGTTAGCCATAATTTGAGGGAGAAAACTAAAGAAAATATGATAAAACTTACGAAACTAATCCAGAGAATATGGCATAGAATAGACAAGTAAGTCAAAAGAATAGAATGGGGGCTAGAAACAGAATCACACTAATTGGTCACCTGATTTTCAACAATGGTGCCAAAGGAGTTCAATGAAGCAAAGAAAGTTTTCAACACTTGGATAACCATATGGATAAACTAATGCCTAGCTTACCCCACACACTAAAATTAATTCAAGATGGAAGTTAATACTTAAAGCAAATACTACAAAACTTTCAGAAGAAAAAGATCTTCATGTCCTTAAAGTAGGCAAAGATTTCTTAGACCAGACACAAAAATTATTATCTGTAAGAGAAAAAATTGATAATTTGGATTTCATAAAATATTAAATCTTTGGCTCATCAAAAGATATAACTAAGAAAATGAATAGGCAAGTCACAGGATGAGAGAAAATATTAATACATTTATCTGACAAAGAACTTGTAGGCAAAATACACCAAGAATACCTATAATAATCATTGAGACAAAAATACAGTTAAAATAGAAAAATACACAAATGATTTGAACAGACACTTCACAGAAGAAAATATTTCAATGTCTAAGTAGCATATGCAAAGGTGCTCAATGTCTTTAGTCTTAAGAGATAAACTCAAAACCACAATGAGATACTTTTACCAAAACATTAATATGGCAATAATAAAAAGATAGGCATAGACACAATCAAATATTGATGAGTGTGTGAAACAAACTGGATGTTCTTGTGTTGCCTGTGAGAGTATAAAAGGGAACAGCTACAGTATTATGCTTAGTGAAACAAGCCAGGCAGTGAAAGGAAAATAACATATGATCTCACTTATTACAGGAAACTAATGAACAAAGCAAACAAATGAGCACAATAGAACCACAGGCATAGAAACAAGGAACAGGCTGACAGAGACCAGAAGGGATGGCGGAGGGGGAGAAAGGGGCAAAGAAGGGGAAGAGTTTAGGCAAGAAACTAGTATAAATGACCCATGGACATGGACAACATGTGAGGATTGACTATGGGAGAGGAGATAGGGCCGGTGGGGCAGGGGAGAGCAATGGGGAAAAAATGGGACAAATGTAATACTACAACAATAAATCAATTTTAAAAAGGAAAGAAAGAAAACTATCTCCTAGTTTCTTATAAAGGTAAACATAGATCTAGGTCAACAATTCCACTGCCAGGTGTCACTGGCAGGAGAAGCGAGGACATAGAGACACAAAAAGAAGAGTTTAAGCATTGCTTTGAAGCTTTATTCATAATTCCCAAAAACTGGGAAAATGTAAATCTCTATCAGCAGAAAAATGGGAAAAAATTTTGGTATAATCATATACTAATATTAACTACATCACAATAAAAAATAATAAACTGCTGATACATACAATAACATGACTGAATCTCAATACTATGTTAAGTAAAAGAAAAGACACAAAAGATGACATAATGCACAATTTCATTTAGATAAAGTTCAAAAATGAGTAAAACTATGATAATAAAAATGAGAAAGATGGTTATTTCTAGTGATATGGGGGTGGTGAGTGTCTGAAAAGGAGCATAAAAAAACTTTTTGGAGTGATGAAAATGTTCAGGATATTAGCTACATGAGAGTACTGTCTAAATTGTCAAAACTTATTGAACTGCGCACTGAAAATCTGTGCACTCCACTGTACACAAATTCTACCTCAATAAGAAATGAATTCTTAAAAATTCATTAACCATGAAAGGTGGCAATCAGCTACACCTAAAATAATGATGTATTCACCTCTATTAATTCCACCTTAATATCAGATGGAAAGTGTGGAAGGAAAAATGTACATAAATGTATTATAGAGAGAGGTCTGCGCAATCCTAATTTATTTCTATGTTTCTCCCTCTTCTGAGAAAGTGAAAAATTGCTTGTTTTTCCCAGAAGAGGGATACAAGTACGTGTATGCAATTATCTGCCAAGGGTTAAAAGGACACCATCTCTTTCATTTTGAGTAGTTAAGCAACAGCAATTCCTAACCTTGCCAAGACTCTCTGGCAAATATTTCAGGCCACGTGGAAACATAATTCTTCATTTGTGGAATTAATGTTAACCTTCCCAGCACACCGCTACACTGATTCATGGACCCTGCAGTCCAGGGGAGGCATCCTGACACTACAGTCACAAAAATTTAGTTACAAACTTTAGTTAATTTAATCAATCTCTTTGGTATAGATGGATTTGGTACAGGTATATTGGAGGCTTTAAAAAGTGAATTCACAGAAGCAAACCTGAACATATCTTTTCAAGTTTAGAAAACAAGCACCATGCTCCATCTGTTAATATCCCCATAATTGCTTTTGTTTCTTTGACATCATATAAGCTCACTGACAACAATGACCAGAATGTACTAATCAGTTACCATCATGAAGCCCCTTTTAGAAATATTAGAGCCTTCTGTGTGCGGAGAGAAATCACTTGGCAAATCTTGCAGAAGCTATCTTTTTTTTCTGCCTAACCTCTTTACAATTCTTATTTTACTGGGTTTTGATTTAATAACTTTAGATCTCTGCATTGTGCTGTGTTTTGCATGGAGCTATTGACTTCAGCAAAGGAACCTAAAGAACCGTGAACAATAACTATTTGCATGACTAAGCTCTGGTACACACCATAGTCAGACAGGCACTTTACGGTACCACCAGCTTCAAGGGTTAGAACAGAACTGTCAAACAAGTGAATGCCTAGACCAAAGACTTCTATTTTCCAGCTACAGGCATGAGTTCTATGATGTGCAACAATAGAGTGAATATTTGAATTCTTGTGAAAGCCCTGCATTTGACAGTCTTGGGAATGAAAACCTGTTTCTTTCTAGAACAGATGTATCAGTGGAAGCAACAGTACAAATTTTCAATCAAGGCTGAGGTATGGTGTTAGTGCTGGAAAAGGGAGGCCCAGCCACTGAGATTATTAAATAGCATGAAGAAGGGGTGAATTGATGGCGTGCAGAGCACACCTTACCCAAGGCTGAGAACATCTCATTTGACTCATCTCAGTTGGACAGCTTTCCAACCATTCAATACAACTTTGATAGAGTTAACAATTTACATCAACTAAAAATTTTATCCTAGGAATAATATAAATGTAATGAAAAGGTTTCTCAACATTTTAATGGTGATTTTCTTTATTAATTTTTTAATATTATTTTTATTGTATCTTCCACTACCATTTATCTCCTCTATACTTTCTTCTATCTCCTCCCTCCACCATCCCCCTTGTGATCACCACACTGTAGTTTGTGTCCATGAGTTCTTTCTCTCTTTTTTTTTTTTGCTTGGTCTCTCCACCCGCCTCTTCAAAATCCCTCACCCAAGAGCAGTCAGCCTACTGTCCATCTATGAGTCTGTGTTTATGTTGCTTGTTAGTTCAGTTTGTTCATTAGGTTCCACATGTGAGTGAAATCATATGGTAACTGTCTTTCTCTGACTGGCTTATTTCACTAAGCATAATGTTCTCCAAGTCCATCCATGCTGTCACAAAGAATAAATGTTCCTCTTTTTCACAACCAAGTAATATTCCATTACGTAAATTTACCATAGTTGTTTTATCCACTCATCTACTGATGGGCACTTGGGCTGTTACCAAATCATGACTATTGTTAATAACACTGCAATAAACATAGGGGTGCATATAATCCTTTGAATTAGTATTTTGAGTTTCTTTGGATAAATTCCAAGATTCACAAAGCCCAAGATTTAGAGTACACTAGACCAACATTATAGACAGAGATATACATTTTATATAAATTAAAGCATAGTCAGGATGGCCCATCAGAAACATAGGGCCAAACAATTTCTGTTTACAAACCTTAGTTGACCTTTTATCCCTTTAAATTTTATAATGCTTTAATTATTTTTACACTTTCCTTTTCTCTACTAATAATTTGATTCTTAAAACAATATTTTAAGACAAGTATTATCTTCTCTGTGTAGATCAGGAAACTGAAGAACAAAGATTAAATGTCATTGAAAGGCCATATGGGAATCAAAAATATAAAGCAGGGTAGGAGGAAGCATGGTTGACTAAGAGGCTTCACAGATACCTCTGTCTTTAAATATTTTGTATTTAAATATTTAATATAATGTTAAAATATTTTCAATATTTCTGTTTTATTGACCTAGGAAAGTGTTCAGGCTCTCTAAAATGAAGTCATACTAATATATTTATTATATTATAATATCATATTATATATTATATATTATTATACAATATTACATTATTATAATAAATAATATATTTATTATTGCTAATTAACTAATCAAAATTCCAATTAATTAAATTTAAAAAGGAGTTCTGCTTTTCCATTAATCAAACTACTCATACCAGCTGTATAAAGTACTCTCTTTCTAGGTGGAAAACCAAATGGGAAATAAAGTATATAGGAAAAAGAAAAAGAAAATGCCTTATCCAGCTGCATTAAAACTTAGAGAATTATCTTAGGTTCCCTTCAGTGGATATGTTTCAAGGTACTACAGAAATATTACAGGCTTTTAACTGGATTTTCCCACTTTAGCCTCTCTCCCCACCAGTACAGCACCGGCTATTAGGACTTTCTAAAAAATAGTTCTGATCAAGCAACTCTTATACTCAAAACTTGCAGTAAAATTCAAGAAACTTAATGATTTCAACTGGTCTAGCTTTCCAATCTCAACTATAGGATACATGATGTTGCAGTAAAAATAAAGTATGCAAGAAATGGCATGAGTCTCCTTACCTGTTTGATCAACTTCTAGGGTGTCAAAATTTTTACTGTAATAGTGAGAGGTAAGCTGGACCTGCATGCAGGTATCACAGTACCTAAAGGAGTGCTTATGCATAACTAAGGTTCTCTCTGAAGAATATGAAGGATATGTTGAAAATCATTAGGCAAACATTTTGAAAATAAACAATAAATCTTAGTATACATATGTCAACTTGTAGAATTTGTATTAGAGGAGCCCTGGCTGGTGTGGCTCAGTGAATTGAGCTCAAGCCTGAGAACCGAAGGGTTGGCGGTTCAATTACTGGTGAGGGCACATGCCTGGGTTGCAGGCCACTTGGAGGTGTGTGAAAAGTAGCCACAGCCCTGGCTGGTGTCACAGTGGATAAGTTACCAGCCTGTGAACCCAGAGGTTTGATTCCCAGTCAGGGCACATAACCAGATTGCAAGCCAGGTCTCCAGCCAGGTCTGTAGCTGGAGGCAGGTGAAATGCAACCATACATTGATGTTTCTCTCCTTCTCTGCCTCAATCCCTTCCCTTCTCTCTAAAAATAATAAAATCTTTTCAAAAAAAGCAACCACATATCAATGTTTCTTTCTCCCTCCCTTCCTCTCTCTCTAAAAATAAATAAGTAATCTTTTTAAAAATTTCGTATTAGGGGAAATGTGTAATTTACAATTTCCTGACACCTTCAAAAGGAAAGGTAGGTCACTAAAAAAGAGACTTTAAATAGCACTATAGTAAATAAAAGATAAATCAAAAGAAGAGAGGGTCCTTGGAGTAGAAACCAGACCGGTAGGTCAGAAGGAGCAGTCGGGGAAAGGGCTGAGAAAGAGATGAAGTGGCTGGTGAAGAAGAGAAACTTCAGAGGGAGACCAGATGTGGTTTGTGAAGATTTTTATCAGGATTTTAGGCATAGTGTGTATTGTAACCACCCTCCTCTTTTCCCATGCAGTCTTCTATAGAGTATCTAGCTCGTCTCTCTAAAGTCTTGGGGAGCTGATTTTCCTCCAGAAAGTTATGAGAGATGCTGAGCTGGGCTCCTACTAACAGGCTAGGAATGTAGGGGCCCCTTTGGCAGAGCCATGCCTTGGTTGAACCACTCATAAGCCATGAACATCCAGCAGGCTCTGATCAGTTTCAGTTCCTCCTTGGGGGATAAAAAAACTGGCAGTAATTGTATTCCATAACTCAATAACTGGGGATAACTTGACTCAGAATGGATTTTCCTCCTGTATGTGCTACTCTATTTTTGTTCAGCAAAACCTATGCTGCAGCTTGCTTTAGAATCCTTACCATGAAGTCTCAGCCTTTACTCAGTCACTTGCTCATAGCGCAGTCTACATATACGGAGGTCTATATACAGCCTTAGTGGGAAGTTGTTTTTTTCCAGTACTATCCATTTTTCAATTACATGTTATTGATTTTGCTGTTACAGTTGTCCCAGTTTTTTCTCTTTGTTCCCCTCTGCCCAGTATCCTCCTTCCTTCCAGCAATCCCATCTCCCATAGTTCATGCATGTAAGTTCTCTGACTTCATTCTTTTTTATACTATTCTTAACACCACCCTGCCTATTTTGCTTCTACCAATTATGCTTCTTAATCCCTACACTATTTCCTGATTTCTTCTGTACGATCTCTAAGGCTGACTAGCTGTTGAATGGTGATGTTCTCCATTTTGTAAGAAATGGATCAAAGACTTACTATTCTCTTACAGGAAATATGAAAGATAGGTGTGGGGTTTAAAACCCCTGTTAGGGTTAAAAGAGCTGATTTCTGCTTCACATGAGATCTGAAAATAGTTTGCTATACATTTACATTGAAAGTGACAGGTTACGGTCCATCAACACTGTGAAGCTTCCATCCTTTATCGTCTCTTTCAGCAAGTGCTTAAAAATGTCAAAATATTTTAATGACAAATAAGTATACAAGGTATTGACATTTTAACTGTATAGGAAATTCCAGGTCAGGCCAAAAAAGTAGAAGACAAGGAGCAGTCCAAATGCATTGCTTGCTCCAGGGTTGGTTAATCGACATACTTTGCACCTGTTTCCATTGCGATACCCTAAATCTGTTGTCTTATCTAAGATTATATATTCTTTCTCACATCAATCTATTTAAAATGAATATGACCTATCCTAGCTCCTATTTTTCCTTAATTCTGAAACCCAGTTAAAAATTATTTCATTCTCTCTGAACACTCGTAGCAGATTATATTTACCTTTCTTTTGGCGTGTATAATATTGTTTTATAATTTTATCACTTTTGTAACATTTAACATTCCTACTAGACTGTATTTACTTACCTTTAAAAATATAGTATATAAATACATGGCCCTAAATTTGGTGAAAACAATATGCAATATGCACACATACACAAGCACTAGAAACAAAGACACAAAATAATTTTAAATGTTTCCTATGGTTTAAAGGCATTCATGTGATTTCCATTTTCTTCCTTATACTCATCTCTGAGTTTTTTAAAGTTTGCATCATAATATGTAAAAATAAAATAATAAATATATTTGATCAGAAATTCAAATATTTGATTACATCCTTTGCTAAGGAACTTTAGGCATTTTTTTTCCCCACAAGATGCTGTGAAGTGCTATCAATAAAACAGAAATCACTTATCATCCAGGGTTATTTGCTGGAAAGATAAAGAATCTTAGTTTTCATGTTTATATAATAAAAAGAAACTCAAGTAGCATTGGTTCAAGTGGATTTCAGACTATTTTTAGTAGAATTGTTTTCAAATGAAATCTAACACAGAACTTTTAATATTTAGAAAAATGGGCAGCAAGGTATAAGTTTTTCAGATGGCCTAAAATTTTTACTGATTAGTGAGTACAAATACATGCTTCCTTGGTTAGGATTCCTGACTAACCCTCATGGAACCTTGGGGTTTCATCTAGTCCAGTATTCTCATTTTACCACTAGTAACTAGAATTCACATTTTCTTAGTCTAAACTTCTGGCTATTATATCATGCTGTCCGAATTCTTGCTTACTGTTATTTTAGAGTATTACATTTCTCTAACCTAATTCCCGATTGTGACATGCATCCAACTTGAACCCTAGAGTCTGTACCCTTTGTTTACACCCTTGTCTTCAATGTGTAGAGTCCAGCTTTCATTCCAGACCTCAGGAAAGATTTCCCTGCCACAGATCTCTCGCCCAATGGCTATTTCCTTACTTCCAAGGGCCTATTATTGGCAACATTGCTCCTTGTTTGACAGATAGTGAAAATTTGTTTGAACCTGTAGGTACTTATATCTTTCTGTCTCTTCCACATTTGGCTTGATTTTGCAGTTGAAAGCACTCCAGCCTCTATATGTCTCTCTTTAAATTACAAGTACCAGCCAAAGTAACACATCTGCATTTTGCCCCATTCTGTTTTCTCTTTCTTGGTCAGCCCATAGGGAAAATCCTTGAGTACATTCTATTTGGTCTTCTAAGAATGAAATGAAGTGATACATCTTTCTTTCTTTCTTTCTTTTTTTTTTTCATGTACACATGTCTACAAGGTAATAATGTAAGACAACAAATTATTAAGTGCTCAAATGAGTACAATAAGCAATACTAGCTCCAATGATTTAGAAAGGAAAGATCCATATGGGTGAAAATTTGCAGAAAAATGCTTGTGAAGAATGCAGCACTTTTTGATACCATTGGCTAGATAAGAAGGGAACAATGTAAGCAAAAGAATAGTCAAAAATACAGGGAAATTGACCTGGACTAAGAAAAAAGTGAAATATTCATATCCCCTGATGTTTTTTGGATTCTCTGATTCTTGCAATTTTTGCCACTATAGTTAAGATGAATTATTTTATAGGATATATCATGATCATTTTAGCCACCGATCCTTCAAGATTTCTGGCTTTTATTTCATTGGTATATGACCACATTTTCCTTTTTATTTATTAGTCATTTAGAGATCCTTAGGTGAAGTAGGCCATAGCTCATTAGCAGAAGAAGTCAGCCAAGCTTTTCCCTACACCTATAAAACCCTGAAAATGTCTGTAGTGCTATCCTGCCTGAGATGGGTTTTTTTATGAAAGTGCACAGTAGCTCCCTGCAACCTGCGGTTGATCTCAGAAAGTTTGAGCTCCTTCCCGTAATTGGCCAAATTTTAGTAAAATAAAAAACATACCACAAAAGTGTTATATTTTGAAATAAATTTATTCTTACATGTCCATACATAAACATAGTCATTATTTTTTAATTGTTAAAAAGTTTCCATGTGCTGCAATAATAGACTCAATTAGACTTTGGAATCTTGAACATACTTTAATTAACTTTTCTCTATCCATGGACATCATAATATTTTCAATCTTAGCTTTAACAGCCTCTTTATTGGAATGAGATTATTTATTAACTTCTCTCTCACAAATGCTGCATACATAATAGTCTAAAAAATTTGCATCTGGTGAACTGGGCGGCCAGATTTCCTTTGACCAGAATTCAGGAATATTGACACTGAGAAATTCTTGCACCTTTTTGGCATTCTGTGCTGGTGCACCATCTTGCTGGAAGATAACATGACATCCATTTGAGACTTGCTTCATCCACAGTACAACTACTTCTCTTAAAGCATCAAGGTAAACATCCTGAATCTTCATTGATGACCTCCTGGATTGCATGTACAACATCTGGACTTGTGCGATCCTTGCATACCTTGTGCATTTTCCTGGTTGGTGTGGTGACATCAGGATTAGCATCATACACCTTCTTTACATTGTAAACTGTACGTAAAGGGATGTTATTGAAGTCCACAGCTTCCTTAGCAGTTCTCCCTGCATGCAATCCAGAAACTATGGTTGCTCTAACATCATATTCCTTCAACATTATGGTTGTTCTCAGAATTTAATACTTTATATCTGAAACAATGATGTTAAATCATAACCTTAGAAACATAGTTTTTCAAAATTAACAAGAAGCACATGAAATAGGGAGATGCGAAGTTCTTGTCAATTGATTGCACCCACCCTGTATGTGTTAGAACTTTTTAAGTTATAAATATAAGAATACTCAACCCAAAATCAATTAAAAAGAGATTTATTAACTCACATAATTAGGTATTCCACAGGTAAACCTAATTTTTATAAGGGCTTATGTTAAGTTTTATAAAAGTAAAATTAGGATCTTTCTCTATGACTCTGTTTTGTTTTCTGGGCATTGTCTACATTTTCAGGAAACCTCTCCCCTCATGTTTGCAACAGAGTTCTGTGTTGAGAAGCACATTAAGTCACAGAGGCAATCTCTCATGGCGCTAATTGGTGTGGAATGGGTCAGCTATCCATCATTAAAGTTAGATAGATAAAATACACTGAATGGCTTACACTGATGCAGTAGGTTATTTTATGTGTCAACCAGGAAGGATTAATATTTACATTGGTGAGCCGTGAATGAACCGATTGTCTTCCGTGCTATGGGTGGGCCTGACTCAACCAGTTGAAAAACTGAATAGAACAAAAAGACTGGCCTCCCAGAGAAAGAGGGAAGCCTCCAGCAGACTGCCTTCAGCTTTTACCTGCACCATTGACCTTCGTTTGAACCGTTGGCTCTCCTGGGTCTCCAAGCTGCCAGCCCGCACTGAAGATTTTGTACTTTCCAGTCCCCACCATCACATAATTTATCGTTTTTTCTGTCTAACTATCTATCATCTATATATATATATCTATCTATCCTACCGGTTCTGCTGCTCTACACAACTCTGACTAATACAATTGCTAAGAAGGTAAACCTCCAGAATTAGGGATGAGAGCCAATCCCATCCAAATGTTGGTTGGGAAAACTGGGAATAGTTTTAGGAATGAGGCAGGGAAGCTTGGCAATGATGAATAAATACCCACTAAAACTTAGAATTTTTTATGACCTTCTGTTCCCTATGCTTCCTTTCTTTTATAACTGAGACCAAGTGACTGGGTTTGAATCTCAGTTTGGCCACTTAATAGGTCTAAGTTACTTGAGATTTCTGTTCCTCATTTTCTACATTCTTTGTTCCTCATTTAGAACTAATAGTTCCTACCTTATTGGGTTGATGTGATCATTAAAATAAGTGTATGTAAAATTATTATAACAGGGCATAGAAATAGGGTCTCAGTTTTCTCACTTTAAAGGAGAGATCATGAGTTCAACCAAATAAAATTCTTGATTATTAAATTAAAGGAGAGCACATTTTAAAAGAATAGCATAGTGCTTGGCCCAATTTAAGGACTTAATTAATGTTAGTTTTTTCTTTCATGTCTCAGAGTAGAGGCATTTTTGTTGAAAGATATTGCCTTTAAAAAACAAATAAATAATACTATGTTATTTGGTGCTAGTAAAGGTATATGTTAATAAGTAATTTTTGCATATCAAAACATTTTTATGTTTTATCAAATGTATTGGGGTGCCATTGATTAATAAGATTATATAGGTTTCAAGTGTAGATTTCTATAATACTTGATCTGTGTTTTGCTTTGTGTGCCCATCATCCAAAGCATTTTTAAAGAATACAGACACTAGAATAATAATAATACTTTCAAATATTATTATTATTGTTACACAGTAGACTAGAGGGATGTGTGGGTAAGGGACTGCTTTGCCACCTTCCCCCACATCAAATCATATGGGTCAATATCACTGTTGGCACCAAGATTTTCTCTTGGGGGAATTTAGGAGCAGTGATCTGTTAGGAAGGTGAAGCCACGGACTTGTCCTAAAGCTGGTTGCAGAGAAAGAACAATGTTTACTTAATGTACATTTATTTGGAGTAGTATTTTAAGAGGGTTGTTCTATTGCCCCACCCCCACACCAGCCCTCACTGGTCACTGCCACTGGTTGTCACGCATGTCCACATTTTTAGCTAGCAATGTTTCTGTTCCTTCTCAAAACCCTACACAAACAATTGTGAACCTTCTTCATATTCATATGTGCTCTAAATAGCTACTATACTATGTGAACTGTTCACTTCAACCTAATAAGTCTTCCCATCTCTAAATCAAAACTAATTAGCTTTGTTTTTCAAATTGCTGACACTGGGGGTCTTTGCTATAACAAACCTGCGTGTGATTAGTGATATAATGGCTGGTGCTGAGCTTGGGCAAATATTTATAGAGTAATCATATTGGATAGGGTTGAATAACCTCTTGGATTAAGTGTGAGCTTCTGCCAGGCGGTGCTGCAAAATTGTGCTAATTTAATGGTACAGTCCATTCTTCTGTCTGCTGATAGAAACTCTATAGACACTGATACAAACATAATCAGGGATATTAGGGGACAGTATGGTTCCTTTATTGGCACCCTTGACAGTAATATGCCAGAAGAATCCAAATATCACTTTGCAAATATAAATTATGAGATAGGTAAATGAAACCTTATACAGGGAGAAGAGTAAATATATACTATACACCTAGCACAGTGATGAGAATAAAGTTCTACTTATCCTCTGTGCTCGTCAGTGGTTCAATAGTTGTTACGTTGTTAGCATATTAATTACCAGAGGAACAATTTTACTTTTATTTACTTCCAGGAACAGTAAACGGGTATTAATTAGGAAAGCCAGTTTTAGTGTTAGTGAAGGATTTCTTCTATATCAGACTGTATTGATATTAATCCAAGCTCTCACATAGACATAGCAAGTCAACTTGAAAATATACACTAAATTCTTAATATATAGTCCTTAACCTGGGGTCTGAAAAGGAACTGAGGCCTGTGGAAGGAAGAGATGAAGGCAGTAGTTTTTAAAGGTCATGCAGTTAAGCAATGGCCAAATGAAGACTAAGAATCCCATTTCTGCACTGGCTGGTAGCACAGTGGATAAGCAGCAGCCTGCAAACCCAAAGGTCGCTGGTTCAATTCCTAGTCAGGGCACATAACCAGGTTGCAAGCCAGGTCTCCAGCCAGGTCCCCAGCTGGAGGCAGGTGAAAGGCAACCATACACTGATGTTTCTCTCCCTTTCTTCCTCCCTCCTTGCCCTTCTCTCTAAAAACAATGAATAAAATCTGAAAACAACAACAACAACCTTTTTAAAAAAAAAAGAATCCCATTTTCCCACACTCTGCCCAGTGCTTTCCCACCTGGGCACAAAGACTCATTAAAACAAAGCAGTATAATATTGTTATACAAATGACTTTATGAAACTGGATCATTTCCTTACACATATTCCTTATTCATATTATTCATATAGTTACATAATTTTTCATTTAATAAAGATTACATATTCAATATATATAGGTCAAAACCTTTCAGTGTTTTATTTGCATTGATTAATTGCAATTGCACCATTTTCAAAACAGTGTGGAGCTATCTTTCTTAGACACTCTAACTGGTTAGCTATATTTAGAAGTGAAGAGGAGACAGAGTAATTCTTAAAGAGTTCTATGTTTCTTACAACTGACTTGACTGACAGGCCTTAAGTGCTATTTCTTTCAAAGCAAATATGACTCATAGCCCTTAGGTAGTGTGTGCATAGGCCAGAAATATTGATCTGTACACATCCTAAAAAAATTAGGACACAATAAAAAGAATTTTTAACTTAATTCTGAATAATAAAGTAGTAAAAATATACAAATGGTACCCAGTTGAAAAGGGTAATGTATCTATCTGTAATGTTTTATAAAGTCAAAGATGTAATTTAAACTCAAGCAAACAGAAATTATCACTCCAGCCCAAACCACCCCCTTCTGCTTAATTGTGACACTTCTTAGGACAGTAAGTGCCTAAAGAAACTTATAAACGAATACATATTACTTAAGTCATTGAGTGCAAAGTACCCACCTTGTAAGTAACTCTAATTACCAGCTCAGAACTTAGAAATGGAAGCAACCAGGAAGCAGTTTGGTAAAACTTCTCTTTGAAGCTTGCTAATAATGGAGTGAAGAAAGGTCCCCAGTTACTCCACATCAACACTGGCCAGAGGAAAACGGAGGTAGAGACAAGTTACGAAAGTTAGCCTGGGACCCAGAGGTCCCATTCGATAGATACACCCCTCCCTGGTGCTTCCTCAACTCCTTGAAAATCCTTTTTCTATTTGCCCCTGGCCAGCCTTCTGCTACTTCTGATTTGTAGTTCCCACAAAAGGCAGGTGAGAACAATCAATAACTACTGTGGGTTACAAAACACAGTTTTCTCAGTTCCGGCTCTGGTGGTTTTCCCAGCCCCATGGTGGTGCCCACAGCTGGGTTCTGCCTTCCAGTCCTAGTTCAATGACAGGGTTGCAGACCCCACTGCTGTCACTACCTGAAATCCAGCATTTGCAGTTAAACAAAATAAACAAACAAACAGAACAGAAACAGGCTCATAGATACAGAGAATATTTTGACGGTTGCCAGATGAAAGGGGGAGTTGTGGGGGCTGGGTGAAAAATATGAAGGGATTAAGAAGTGCAAATTGATAGTTACAGAATTGTCACAAGGATGTAGAGTAGAGCATACGGGATATAGTCAATAACAGTTTAATAACTATGCATGGTGTCAGATAGGTACGAGATATATTGGAATGATTACTTAGTAAGTTATATACTATCTAATCACTGGGGTGTACACCTGAAACTAACATGATATTGTATGCCAACTTCAACTGGAAAAAGTTTTTAATGATTTTAAAAAATAAAAATAAATCAAACACAAAGAGTGAATCTATTGTAAACTATGGACTTCAGTTAATAATATGCATCGGTATTTTTCATTGATTGTAATAAACTTACGACACCAATGCAAGATGTTAATAATATACAGGAAAAGGGGGGGTATATGAAAACTTTGTATATTCTGGTTAATGTTTCTGTAAACCTAAAACTGCTCTACAAAAGCCTATTAATTAAAAACTACAATTCATAAAAAACAGCTAAGCTTTCTACAAATAGCTCTGTTGTCATTTAATAAATGGATATAATGCTTTCCTAGGGTAATGGAGATATGCTTCCACACAATTACATTATCTCAGGTCTTAATGTCAATAGATGAGAGGGAAATGGGCTAAAGGCAGGGAGAGCTAGTGCCTGTGGGAAGACAAAAACTGACATGTCACCGAAGGACATCTTCCATGCCTGCCGACTTCTGTTTCCCAGGAGTGCCCCTCCGCAAATCAGGACTGCCGTCTCCCACCCACTCCTTTCTCACTAACTCCCTGGAGTTTGCAGTGATGTGCATGGCAATCAGCCCAGTCTTTAGGCGGAGGAATTTGAGAGTTCACATTTAAGACAACTTATCTCTAGGTGAAATCAATTTGTCTGCTAGCATGACACTGTGACTAGTGCAAACAAGTTTCTGCCAAGTCGGGTTCCTTTCTGTTATTCCCTGGTCCTTCACGTACTTTGTGCCCCATCCCTGAGTCTAGGTTTCTGACATCTACTGAATATCTGAATACACCCCTTTTGGGGTCTCTGCCAGATCTCTACTGAGATGGGGTCTCTGTAGATACCATAACATTTACCTGCTGCACCTCTGCTTAAAGTGACACATGAGATTCACTTTATCCTTGGTTCATATACAGGCTGTTCTTTTCTCTTGGCATCATATCCCAATTGTATATTCCCTTTCTAGGGTCACATCCTTTCCTACTAAGGCTAGATCAATAATCTAGTTATGGATCTGATGTTAGGAGCCCTGAGGTGTCTGTGGACTCTTGATTCTGTACTTCTTTGATCTGATTCAGCTCCATGCCCCAAGTATAAGAGATGTCACAGAAGTAATAATAATAATTTAAAAAGCATTAATGAAAATAGTAATTTCTATTTGTTGGATACTTACAAAGTACTGCACCCTGTGCTTTCAAGCATCATTTTAATAGTCACAGCCACCTTTTAACTTGTACCCAGCTGATGGTCTACTGATAAGCATATGGATACAGCCTTCCCAATATTGAAAATATTGTAACACTTGCTCCTGGGTCAGTAAACAGTCACTGCCTTAGTCGTCCAAGTGCCCTCACCTGGCTCCCAAGCTACCCAGGAGAGTCTCATGTGACCACCTGCCCTCCTCCTCCCCATAAGCCAGCAGCTAAGCGGTTGATGCCCAGCACAGTGTTCTGGCCAGCGGTGATTTTGATTGGTTGATGCCATGCCATTCTGACCACTGACCATTTTAATATCAGCCCCTGAATGTTAAGATTATCCTTAATCTACAGATCAGCCCAGTGAGGCTTTTGGAAGTTTACTTGTCAAAAGCCTTATAATTAGTGAATGATAAAGCAGGATAGCCCATGGCTATCTGTCTTTATAGACCATTCTCTTTCCCCTATACCAGTAGCTCATAGATATAGAGAGGTGTTTCCCAAAACTGTCTGATAGTAAGAGTAAGCTTTTGTCAAAATTACAGATTTCTGGGCCCCTCCCTTTGGAGATTCTAATTCAAACCTGTTAGTCTTAGGCTAGAACCTAGTTGGTGGCACAGTGGATAAGGTGGTGGCATTCAGAACCCAAAGGTCACTGGTTTGATTCCCTAGTCAGGGCACATAACCAGGTTGCAAGCCAGGTCTCCAGCCAGGTCCATAGCAGGAGGCAGGTGAAAGGCAACCATACATTGATGTCTCCCTCTCTGCCTCTCTCCCTTCCCCTCTCTCTAAAAATAATAAATTATTTTTAAAATCTTTTTAAAAAATCTGTATTTTCAAGAAGCTGATTCTTATACTTGGAAATGCTGCACTGGGGGGATTTTCCCCCCTCGAATTGTTATGATTAGAATTATTGTGAGATCTTCATGCCTTAAATGAGGAAGTAAAGACATTAACCCAATTCCTAAATCACAGCGAATGTTTTGTGGACAAAATAGGATATGTGTTTCAGGTGCTGGGCTATTTGTTAGTTGTCTTAGGTTAGGCGGTGTAATTCAAAAGTAAAATCATTCTCGATATATCTAGAAACATCATTAGAGAGAGCTGATATTAGAATGAAGCAAAATTATAGTTTACAAATAGGTCAGCTGTACAGGACAGAATGAGAGCTTTAAAAAATTCATAATTTTGTGAAACTTAGACAGAGGGCACTGGGTGTGCTAAGAAGAATGTTAGGGTTCTAAAAACCTATCAAGTTATCAAGTAGCATTCCAGAATATGCTTTTCAGAACCATCGCCTGTGAATAAAGAACTTAAGGAAATTAAATGTATGTTGCTATCTGTGGTGGCCAACAATGCTTCCTCCCCTGTGCATTTGCCACCATTCCACTGCCATGTTTTTTTCTGGAAATGTTTGACAGCAAGGTTTGCCACATAAAGCCTTTTCAATAGTTTCTCTCTCTCCACACTCTCTCCCCATTTCCGCCGTTAGCAAAAGCTGATCATGAAACATAAAATGGTGTCCAGAAAAAGTCAAGTAGCACATATTAATTGCACACAGCAGGTTTGTGATGCAATTCTCTTTCTCAGTAAAGGGCTTAAAAAGAAACTGGAAGCAAAAGAGCAAAACAGATGAGATATTGTTTCCAGCCTGGTCTGATGTTGGGAATAGATTCATTAAATATTTCTGAGGATGACAGAGTCATCTAAGTCAACAGAATGTCCTAGATGCCCTTCCTCACATGTAAATTATCATCGAGCAAGAGAAACCAAGAGTGGAGCTGGAATTTACTACCTACAGGACATGGCCCAAGCTGGGTTGGTTCTCTTCCAAGTGCCAGACCCTGCCAAATGCTAAAACACCTGCTTCAGTTATCAGTTCATATATTCCCTTAGACAGCTAAGAAACAAGTTCTCGGATGAACCAGTAAGTAAAATCAAGTGCCAAACATGCCCTCAGCAGAAGCCGATCAAATAAAACATTTAAATAAACGTAACTGAATACTTCCAAATGACACACCTAACAATGAAAGAATGCACGTAGTGAAAGCCATCAAGAGAAAAGCAATAGTGAGCGATTTTTCTGCAGTTCTAGAAGGTGAAAGCCACCTCACCTCACCCTCATCATCTGCAGATAATGTGACTTCCTACCCTAGAGTGAAGGAACATAAAATAAAACAATAGCAACCACAATAAAAATATACTTAGAATTACATGGTACAAGGGACTTGAGATAAGAAATGATATCCTCCCCCTTATTTATTGAGGTAAAAAATGAAGCTTTTCTTCCTTTACTTAGATTTTTTTTCCCTCCAGTTCTTATCACCTGTATGAAAATCCCTGACTAAAGAGGGAGGCTTAGCTAATGAGGCGTGTCAACACAATTGGAAGCCCATTTCTAAATGAAAATTGCACTTTGCCGTGAGCACAACCCCTTCAGGACGAAGCGAGCATTTATAAAGCAGCAGGAGTGGTAGTTGGTGCTTTCTCTGTAAGAAGGGTCTGTGGGGTGACCACAGCTGGGGGAGAGACAGGCTAACCTAGAGCAATGGGCTAACGTGATAATTCTCCCCCAAATTAGTCATATTTCTTCAGGCTACCTGGTGGATAGAGAGCAAAGGTAGATATAATCCCTTCTCTGATTATAAACCAGCACTTGCCTAATTATCTTCCCATTTACCCCAGATACTCTCAAATCATGGGCTTTCTGTTTGCTAATTCCTCTTATTCATGGCTTTATGACTCCAGAGGAGGCTTCTGGGAGTACGAATTGAAAACCAGGCAGTGAGTTCTTTCACACAGATATTAACTATGAAAAAGGCATGGGATGGAGCAAAAAAAGGGGGTGGGAAGAAAAAGCCACCTCATGTTAGTTGAGGCTGATTTCAACCAAGACTAAAGGAGGATGTAAGGCCTTGCCCAATAAGCCTGGGGACAAAGTCACAGATGGGAGAGTACAAAGCAGTGCAATACCCACCAAGCCTGTATTTCTTATCTGCGAAACCGAGCCGTTGTGTAATAAACGCCACCCTCTTTGTCTTAGAACCTGTTTCATCTTTATCCTTGCTGATATTTCAGATCTATGTAAGTGTAAGTATTTTGTGTCAACTTGTTAACACTCGCCTTGGGCGGGTACTCAGGCACCAAGCTCATGGACTAATGCTGGAAATTGCATGTTGTTAGGAGCTGCAAGTAGGACAAAGGGTAAAGGACACTGGCAAACACATTCAGGATAATGTTATCTCCATGCTCTTTGACCAAACCATCATTCCAGCTGGTTTGTAGTCTCTGTTAGGGGTATAATCAAATTGGAAGCTTATATAATGGTATGCTCGGAGGGAAGGCTGTGTGTGTGTGTGTGTGTGTGTGTGTGTGTGTGTGCGCGCACACATGTATATGAAAGAGTTACCATGCTACATAATTCTTGATAAAAAAACAAACACTCTTAAAATGGGCTTAAATACTTTATTCCTCCGTGGTTTTCTAATGCAAGTATATAATTTTTTAAATTTTACGTTATTGCAAAAAAATCACACAACCTTCATCTCTTGTTTACCCAAAACCACAACTGAAAAAGGGATGATGCCATCAATATTATAGTGGTCCCTTCATGGAAAGCCAATATTATCCTAGTTTTTAGTTGGGGAAATGTCTATTGCTTGTTATCAGGTCAGAGGGAGTTCACAGGATGGAGAAAGAACAGGAATAAAGTTGAACCGAGATAAGTGAGCAAACTCTGAAAGGGAATGTTTATGTCCTGGAAATAGGAACATTTAAGGTGGAGACATATTAATACAAGGCAATATGGGTCCAGATTTGATCCTCCACTGCTCCTGCTCAAGGAATTTAATGGTAAGCTCCTCTGAATGATAAGAAGGCTCACATTCATACTAAAACCAAACACAACCTGGCCCTCCCGACTTGGTCATTAAACTGAGAACAGGGATGATGTTCCAGTCATCTTTGTATCACCCCACAGCCTGGAAGGGTCCCTGGTATAGATTAAGTGTACAAGCAACATTGCTTGAATGAGAAACACAGAAAAATATAATAGTTTCCTATAAAATTTTTACTTTAAAGCAGACAGCTTGATTATGGCTTTGGTTTTGTGTTTCTTAGTGCTTTCCTATCCAGATCTGGAAACACTGAGAAATTGAATTTAAATTTGAAGGTTGCTTGGTAAATATGGAATCAGAGAAATGGAAATTGCACGCTCTCAAGAGATGATATTTTCATCAAACTCTGAAGCCAATGAGTCATTCTCCACTGAAAGGTTGTGTTTGCCAATTTAATCGTATATTTGTGCTCCCAAGTCAAGTTACCCTCTTCTTTTAGAATGGCACTTTTTCCTTGGAAACACATTTATTCTTGCCCTATTTTTTGCTGGGTTTACTGGGTTCCATAAGAACCCTATTTGTATTTATTATCACCATGCTCCCAATTTTAATTTAATCATCATTTCTTCCTGTCAATTTCTGGGGAATTCTCCCAACTAACAAGGTGATTTTTAACATCAACTTTAGTACTTTTCTTTCCTCATATACCCTGCTGGCATATCTGATTCAATTTGATACATGACCATCACAGGTAAAACAATGGATTAAGTGCTGAATGTATGTAAACATTAATAAGATATGGCTCTTAATTTCATCATCTAGGATAAAGTTTACATTGATAAGCCAGGCTACTTTAGAACCACAGAGTGGGGTCATTATGTTTGTAAGCTCTGGCACTAGCTTACAAACTAGTGCTTGGATTCATACCCTGCCCTGACATTTCCTAAATGTGTGAATACATTTCCTCATCTATGAAATAAGAATGTTAATAACATCTTCTAGTCTGTGGGGTTATAGTAACAGTTGAATGAATTAATATGGTTAAATTTCTCAGGACAATCCTTGGCAAATAAACAAAAGCAATGTGCTTATAATATCATGCACTGCTCTCACAATTGTCAAATCCTCCCTATTTACACCAACTACCTATAGGCATAGATACACCTTATATATTATTGTCATATGGTGGTCTTCTTTGTTACCTCATTTTCCAACATCATGGAGACATGAAAAGGCAATAATACCTCCTTGGGTGCATTCACCAAACAAATATTTATTGTGTCCCTACTCTGTGTTAAGTACTCAATGGGAGTACTACTAATGGTGGGCCTTGGAGGCCATGATTAAAAGTTTGAATTTTACTCTAATCAAAACAGGAATCAAATAAAAATTTCTAAGTATGGTCTCTGTGTTGAAAGGAGAACATTTTAGGGAGAAAAAACCAGAAGTTGGAGTCCCATTTGGAAGGCACTTCTGTTGTTAAGGCCATGTAATGCCGGTTCCACCTGGAAAAATATCATATCAAAACTTGGAGTCCTGCACAGACCAGGCTAAATCAGTAAGACCTGACTGGAAGACTTGGAAGGCTGGGTACATACAAGTTTCCATGTTATAGCCAGTGGACCCTAGGGTAGGGAGAATTAGGTCATGGGATAATATTTTAGCTACTATGAAACCCAGCCTGTTCTCTGACCTCACCTAATCCTCTGTTGTATCAACAGCAGAAGTTTTTAAAATTGGAATGCACATCCTGATCTGAGTGAGATCTCTGTGCCTCTTCAATTGTGTTTTCTGTTTTCCTGAATTAGCATTGTTTAGCATTGATTGACAAGTTATATGCCTCCAAATTTACCCCTTTCAATGAAAGATCTTTGGGAACAAAGAACTGGGCCTTTGGCCTCCAGCCACTGGTCAGGTCTTCTTCCCCTTACACAGAGCTGTTTGGGATGGTTTTATTCATCTATAGCACCTGGGATCTCTATGGGAAGGGGTCCCCCGCAATGTAGGTGTTAAGAGATAGACAATTTAAGGTGTGTTTTTGAGATAAGGCAGAGGGCACACTTTCCAAGAAAATGGGTGAGTACCAAGATGTGCAAAAGCTGCTTTCTCAGTGAACCAAGAAGTGAGGCAGGTTGATGAGATTTATACAGGAGTGAAGGAAGGGGACATTTGGAACTAATCTGTTTATTTAAATTATAAAATAGATTAATTAAAGAAGAGGGAGGGAGAGAAAAAGGGGATGAACATAATAAAACAACAATAAAATTAAATTAAAAAAAGATTGAATCCCAAATCTAAATTTGCTTAGAAATGATTATACATATTAAAAATAACTTTTCCAAACATAATTATAAGGTAGGTGATGTATGGCTTTAGTATCACAATCCATACTTTAAAACATATTAATGCTTTGTGAGAACTTATGTCAAATAAGAGCCCTTCATTCATTTTTCTCATTTAATTCAAACAACAGTCCTATCAGCATTTACTATGATGATGCTCATTTTTACAGGTACAGTGAAATTAATCTCTGTGAAGTAAATTTCCTAAAGTGATAGAGCCAGGGAACACGGCAACACAGAAATAGGATCAAACACAGGTGCCTTATACAAGAGCTAGAGCTCATAACAACTAAATAGAACCACTATTCCACACCATTGATGGCACCTCCCACCTTCTTTCTCTCTCTCTCTCTCTCTCTCTCTCTCTCTCTCTCTCTCTCTCTCTCTCTCTTACACACACACACACACACACACACACACACACACACAAACCACACACCTCTCAGGGAGAACCTATTACTCTCAGTCTCTCCAAACCCCCTAATGAATTACCTAGTTTTGATGAATTATATCTTTCATTTCAATAGCAGAACCAACTAATTGTGAAAATCAAGCTTGAGTGAGGCAGTAGAAAAGATACCTGAGACAGAGCTGTCTTACTAATACCTCTGATGGCACATCAGATCCAGCCCATCCAGGCCTGTGGAGAAATGTGGCCTTAGCTAGGAAAGGGTAAATGACAGATGATTTAGAAGAAATAAATGGCAGGAATGTAAAAATGTTTTAGGGCAAGGGACATTCAAATAAATGTTATAGAAAGATTTATTTCCCAAAAGGTATTATATTCACTGCTGAAACACACCTACACGTCTGACAGAAATGTGATCGTAAAAAATCTATGAATATAAAAATTTACACTATAGCAGGCTGACCTCAACCTTTTATTTACTAAGCCACCATCTCAGCTCCAAGAACACATTTCCAACTTCCTCAGAGACTTTAACACCAGGATGTCCCACAGCTACCTCAAGCAAAATATATCCAAAATTCAGCTCATTACCTTCCCTCTAAACTTTTCTTATTTGAAATCTCAGTTAATGCATCATTTCAGCAGTTGCCAATGCTATGAACTTCCAAGTTTTCACAATTGCCTCCTTACCCTCACTCTGCTCTCCAATTCTAAACCAATGTAATAACAAATACAGAAACTTCTCCTAATTATCTCACACATCTACCCCTCTACCATCTGCAATGTGACTCATGCAATCCAAGTTTTCAATATGTCTCAAGTGCAACATCTTGTCCCAGGTTTTCTAAAACTCAGAGTTTAAGGCAAAGTCTAATTGGTGGCATTTAAGTGAGGGCACAAGGGGAAAGGAAAAGTGAGGCAGAGAAGGAGAAACAAATACAAAATTATCTGATACTGAATTAGCACAGCTTTTCAAAGAAATGCAGCCAATTCCTCCCTTCCACATGCAGAATAAAAGCACTGCTGGAAAGAATCTATGGGAAAGGAAGGGTAAACAGATTATCTGATGGTCCTGTCTTCCGTCTTTTAAAACCCTTGGGATTTTAACTTCCCCACACTTTCATCTTGGTTACTGGGTCTCTCTGGATAGCACTGGAGAAGTTGTAACTCCCAGGTATCAAAGAAATAGCCACACACCATGTCCCAGAAGTTATGTTGAACCTTGCAGTAAAAAAATCTACATATGATACTGCAATTGGGGCTACAAGTTTATGGGAACCTGTCATCATCTATTGGGCTATCGCAGAGGCCTGGCAGATGAACTGAGTAAGTATATAATGGGAACCACTATCGCTGTACCCTTCAACTCTTTAATGAAAATACTCATTACATCCCTCCTGGAATGTAATATTGCTTCTGATTCACTATGTTGTCTGAAGCATGGAGATAATCACATCGACTTCCACTTGACCCTTCCCTCCACAATGGACCTTCCACAGATCAGAGAACCAATGAAAGGGTTCTCCTAGCAGTTAAGCATATCTGTCCCAATTATACTTTAGGAAAAGGGGAAAATGACCACAGATTTAACCTGTGGATCCACAGTGCCAACCACGCAGACAGCAACCCAATTATGACTTCCATAAGCCCTCATTCTAACTAAGAGACCACAGTGAAATATCTCATCACATCACAAATCTAATATCCTTGAAAAAAGTTTTATATTCCCCTCTCACTGTTCCCTGGTAAATGGGTTCATGACTTTTCTGAAGGTTCACAGAAATATTAACTGAATATACTGGAGTTGTGAGGTCTTTCATCAAAGGGATTCAGCTTCCCTTTCAATCAACATGATCAATGCCATTATATTGCCTTAGATTTGGAAACTAAATGAGGAGCTTCAATTTTTTTGTTATTGCAACTAAATTCTACTTGCCAGCTCTATTTTAATTCTTTTATTACAAAAATTGAGCAATGCCTTAGTTAGCCGTTTCTTTATCTCACTCTCAAGAATACCATGACCTATTGTCCTTTCACCATAGATCCCTGAAAGTAAACAAACCCTATTCGTCATAGTCGAGTTGTTACATTTACTTATTTCTTATTCTGTAATTAAATCCATCTTATCTCTGATGGTTAAGTGCTACCACCTGGTCCCTGGTATTTTGGAATCACAACATCCTGACAGATAATAGGGAGTTCAATTCCATGGCATATTGTACTGTCAAGCCCAGCCTTCAGAGAACAGCAACCAGTAAGTTTCTCTAAGATTTTCATGGCCTTCTCAGCAGTGAAGTCCTGATTGCCTTAGAGAAGAAAATATCCTTTCTTTAACTTCCCTGCCAAGGCCCTCCCAGGGGCCATAGTCAAGTGGTGAATCTTACCTAACAAAACCACTCCAACAGTCCTACCTCCCTGAACCTTCTCTCATTTTCCTTAAAATACTAAGGAAGGCCCTGGCCAGTGTGACTCATTTGGAATATTGTTCCATTAACCAAAAGGTCATGCTTTGAATCCTAGGCATGGCACATACCTAGGTTGCAGATTCAGTCTCCAGCCAGCACACATCTGGGAGGTAACCAATCGATATTTTTCTCTTTACTGATGTTTCTCTCTCTCACTCCCTACACTCCCCTCTCTCTAAGATCAATGAGCATGCCCTCATAAGAGGATAAAACAAATAAACAAATAAATTCAAAATGTCAAGGAAGTTCTGGAGCTTTTTCCTAACCTTTCCACTTTTCCTAACCTTTTTCAAATCTTTTTCTCCTTTCCTATCTTTGGGTGAAAGAAATGCTGTTTCAAAGGGTTGGAATCAGCCTATGTCTCATAGATTCCAACCCATTGATCAGGACCCCCAAAAGTGATAACTTCTCAATAAAAGCTTCTAGGCTAAAACCCCAGAAGAAGTTATTTCCCCTTCTGTGTTTCCCAGTAACCTTGCATCAAAAACCTAGAATTTAAGAGACCCAAGTAAAAGTAACATCTATTCAGGGAATGTAACTGTGATACAGAAGAAAGAGCACAGGACCTGAGTGCTCTTCAGCTGGAGTCTGTATTTGTTGCCCAGGGTTGCCATACTATAGTGTCATTAATGGGGTGCTTAATCCCACAATTCTGGAAGCTGAAAGTCCAAAATCAAGATATCTGAAGAGTTGGCTCTTTCTGAATACAGTGAAGTAGAATCTATGCCATGCTTCTCCCCTCACTTCTAGGGGTTTGCTTGTAACTTTTGGAATTCTGTGGTTTGTAGAGGAATCAGCCGGAACTCTACCTTTATCTTCATCTGGTGTTTTTTCTATGTGTTTGTCTCTAAATTCCCTATTTTAATAACAACACCAGTCATGTTGGATTAGGAACCCATCCTACTCCAATATCAACTTATCTCATCTCAATTTATTATATCTACAATGACTTTATATTTCCAAATAAGGTCACATTCTGAAGTGCTGAGACTTAGAATTGCAGTTTGTAAATTTGGGTGTGTGGGAGGGGACACATTTCAACCAGTAATCCCAAAATTCCAAATTTTCTGGGTTTTATTCTTTTTATCAGAAAAAACAAGAATAATAATACAGGTTTTATTATTATATAGGCCTGGTTTAACTAAAGATAAATAATAATGTTTTAAAGCTGCTAAACGAAATAGCAGCGAAAGAGATCAAAACAAAAGGAACTTTGTCTGTTAGGAAAGAGAGCCTGCATCTGAACAAACTCATTATTTTGGAGTAGAATCTAGAGTTAAATGATTGGACTAAGCGTTGAATACAGCAAGAATGTGAAATTTATAGAAAATAGAGTAAGGAGTTCCTCATTCATAAGAAGCTTCTCTTTCAATGGTGAAGGAAGAGAAAGCAAAAGCTAGAGCAAGAAGGAAAGAAAATTCAAGCATATCACATGATCTTTCCAAGTCTCTGTTTCCATATCAGACAAAATGCTTAATCTCCTACAGATAGGTATGAGGAAAGCACTCTGAGAGGTAGACTAGCTATATCTGGAAACAAATTAGCAAAAGTAGATTAGCACTACTTATTGGAATATATGAGCTGCTCTATTCCAAATTCATGTTTCCTTTTTCTTTTTTCATACTTATCTTTGTTATAAAAGTACTGAATTCAAACTATCTACCTATAGTCATAGATATTGTACGCAAATCTTAAATAAATTTCTCTTTAAAATACAGTATTTCCTACTTGCATATATGCAGGTAGGGTCAAATCGTTCTCAGAAATAGCTGGCATTGAAAATACTTTGTATTCATCTGTGCAAACTGTTGTAGAAGTTGTACATTGGAATCCCCAACAAAAGCATTTTGCATTATTCACAATGTCTGAATGAGGCTGTCAATCTCGTTATACTATAAATAAGGATAAAAGGTGGCAGCATGGGTAAACAATGGCTCACCTCCTCACATAACCACATCAAAATTACAATTAAGTTATATAACAACCATCATTCAGAACCATCAGAAATTGAGTTGAGGAGAACCAAGATGGTAGAGGAGTAAGTGAAAACTACACTAACATCCTCCCTTCCAGGACCAATCTGGAATTACAACTAAATTGTAGAGAAATTATCCTGAATAACCAGCTGAGCACTAGCTGGAGAGGAGCCTTATAACTAAGGACAGACAGAAGGAACCACATCACCACAATGAGACCAGTAGAGAGTACTGAGGAGACATGAGAGGGCTGGTTGGGCTCCCAGGGGCAGCAGCTGAAGTCCTGGAGGGCTATTTCAGTGGCTGAGGGGTTCTCCCTGAGAAGGGCGGGGTTTACACACCAAGTTGGGCTCCCCAGCCTACTTCACCAGAGCCAGAAAGGAACCCAGATAACATCCAGCTGTGAAAAGCAGCAGGGCTTCTGTCTGCCATGGAGAGTCAGCTGTGGACACAGAGAGCCTCTTTAAGTAGGGTCAATGCACGAAATGTCATTAGCAGCCAGTCACCCTGGGCTCTGGCTGAGGGGATGGCAGAGTGGACTGGAGACACTTGAGAAGAGTCTAGGGTTGGTGGCTCTGGGGAAAGAAATAAAGAAACAGCTGCCAGGATCCCTGTGCTGAGTCATTCTCCCTACTGCAAAAGCCACCTTTCTCAGTCAGAGCACTCCCCTCCAAGTGGCAAAATAAAGAATCTACAGAGATGCAGAGAACAGACTTAACGGCTGCCCGAGGGGATGATGCCAGGGACTGGGTGAAGAAAGTGAAGGGGTTGAGAAGTACAAATTGGCAATTACAAAACACTCACAGGGGTCTAAAGTACAGCATAGGAAATACAGTCAATGCTATTGTAATAGCTATGTAAGGTGCCAGGTGGGTGCTAGAAATATCAGGGGGGTTATTTGTTAAGTATATGGTTGTCTAACCACTATGCTGTAACAAAACTCGTACAAAATAATATTGAATGTGAGTTGCAATTGGAAAATAAAATTGGAAAAAAGAATAATGCAAAAATAAAATAAGGAGTCTGGATTTATTTTCTTTGAAATTTGAAGACCTCTGGGAGGAGGGCACAAGTGTGCGATATTATGAAGAAAATTTACTTGATAATGAGTTCAGGCAGAAAATAGAAAGAACTGTTAGAAAGCTCTTACAAAACTGGCTACCAACCAATTCCTTAAAGCTCCATCAGACTCCATGCTGCCATTCAGTCAATACTTCTCTGCCATGCTCCCCACCCTCTGTATATTCCTATTTATTCAACACCCTTGAGCAGTTCCTTTGACCTCACATGGTATCCCTCTCTGGTCATTGGATTCTTGCCTCTCCATTTGGAAAAGCAACGCCCAAGCTCAGCAGGGAGATAGGGTTGGTTTGTCTAAACATATAATAACAGCTTTTGTGATGCTTACCCCATTTTACTGTAATGTTTGTTTGCATGTCTCCCTCTTTTCCAGCTGACCATGTTCTTCTGAAAGGCAGTCATAGTGCTTATGTACCTAAAGCCTAGCAGGACACCTGGCACTTTCCAGGTGCTTAATAGATATTAGCTTAGTGGATAAAATTCCCACCTTATGGACCTGGGGTGGGGGCAGGGAGGAAAAAAAAAAAAAACTTGATTGTTGTGTTAAAATTTTTCCTGACCTTCTATTCCACACTCGAAATAACATAGTGAGTGAACCTATGGCCCAGGTTTTCTGAGAAACCCTCAATCTAAGATAGGTCATACTTATCTAAAATAGAGTTAAAAATCCAGTCCCTGTGATACTGCTTCATAGAGCCATATTTAATACATCTTTTAAATTTTCCTCGAGGATTGTCATGTCCAACTCTGGTCACATATAGATGCCCAATACGTACATGTTCGTTGATGTATTGGATGACCATTTCTGAAATATTAATTACCAGTCACTCAGAAGCATTATACAATATTAAGCTAACATGCAGTCACTGGACACATACTACGTATAACACTATGTTTTCTACAAAGGGAGGTGTGGATGGTGTGAAGAACGTGCCAGGATCCCAAAGAAGTTCCCATTTCATCAGCCTACTCTTGCCACTGACCAAATAAAACTTGAAAATTGACCTGCAGAGGTAATCTAACAGTCTCTTTAGGCTCATAATTTCCAAGGCTCATTATGCAACTTCACATTAGAGTTTTCTGCTCTTTACATCAAAAAGTAATAAGCCAAAAACAAACTTAAGAATATAAGCAATATTTAGACCAATGTTGTAAGACTCATTCCCCTTAGCTAACTGACAGAACCAGAGTCTAATTAGTGCTACAATCACTTCATACTGAAAAGCATTCGTTGTACATTAGAACAATCTAATGTTAATCAGCATTGTACATTAAACCTAGATCATGTTCATTGGAAAGAAAATCATTTTTAATGGAAAGAATTCAGTTTTAATGTTTTGTAATGGGCCATTTATTAGTATACAAGAGGGTCAGAAGAGCTAATTAGAGACTATTTGAGCAAGTGTAAGTAATATGGTTTTTCCAGGTTGCCAGTTGGGATTCCAAATCCCAGAGCAGAATGCTTAGATGCAGATATAGTATCAGGTTTTACATGCCTGTGGGATTACTAGAGTGCCCCAAAACTCAATTTAAATGCCAGGTTGTGAAAATTTGCTTCAGTAAAGCAAGTTTAAGTCACATTTGTCCTTTTGATTTTGATGAGATCTGAACAGCTCAAAGCCTGCTTAGTTTTGTTAAAAAATTAGCTCCATGGCATGTTTTTTTTTTGTTTGTTTTCTGTACTTCAGTGTAAATAGTAAAAAGCAAAACCTTTTCTCTTTTTCACATCGTCCAGCATTCATGACAGTAATTATCTGAATTGCTTAATTTCTGCCATCCTCCTGCTTGCATGTAAGGCACTTTACCCAAATTTCCTCAATGTGAGACCTCCGTAACAGTTTCTTTTTTCAGTAGTTGCAAGGAAAGCTGTCTGAGGAGAGGGAGTAATTTTGGAATTTGATAGCAAGGTCCCTGAGGATATGAAAACTCACTCAAAATGCATTGTACAACTGCCTTAGGCAAGGAAGGTATACCCAAGCTATGAACATCTGGCTTGCAACTATTATTTACATAATGAACTCATTCTTTTCTACCCTCAGTATTTACCTCAAAATGCTCTGCTCTCTCCCTCGGGGAGTGCTGTGGAAATCAGCTAGCCACCCTGAGCCAATCCAGGCCAGCTGGTAGCCAAGGTGGCCCTCTGGTCATCCTCCCTGCACACAAGTTCAGGTACTTGCTTTGCTCCTTCCATTCATTTTATGACATGTCCTTTCAATGCTTCCATCTGGAGTATTTTTATTTCTCAATGTATAAATTGATTCTTTAAGCAACAACAAAACTCTCTTCCTTTTAAAAACAATGCTTTACCAATGATCACTTTACTTTCTCTTTAATGTTGAACTGAAATCACAACCCATATAAAAAAAGAAAACGTATGAAAGTCATGTTTATAATAAGCTTATATAAAAGTGTGTTTAAGGAAACATGAAAAAGCAAGTGATCTAGACCCCAAATTTTTCCCTAGATTAATCTATTAAAATAATGGAATATACAAATACAATTGACCAATATGACAATATCATTCTGAAGATGAGATAGAATGGCAAAGAAACAAGGTTATCCAAGATAATGCTCCATAAGAAAAACAAGGAAGAGTGGGACATTAGCTCTATCCGACACCAACATTTTTATTCAAGCTATAATAGGACAACATAGCATTCACATGGGGTTAAAAACAGAATAATGGAAAAGATAGAGTCCTAGAAAATCTCACACAGTAATATGAATTAAGATCAGTTGGATGGGAAGGGGGTAGAAAATAATAGTTATTTAATCGTGGGTCTGGAAGAACAGTTTACCTATAAATTAATTTTTAAATTTGATCCTTTTTTTTATTGTTGTTATATTACATCCATCACCTTTTTGCTCCCCTCCATCCCCTTCCCCTCCCACCCATCCCCCCCCAAAGTGAATCCCACCTGTTGTCCATGTCCATGGTTCCTTTATACTAGGTTCTTGTCTGAGCTGCTCCCCTTCCCTGCCTCTGCCTCCCCCCTCCCCACAACCCCTGCCCCCCTGACCACTGAAGGCCTATTCATTGTATTCATATATTTGGTTCTGTTTTGCTTGTTGTTAGTTTTGTTCATTATTGTCCCGTAATGGGTGAGATCATATGATATTTGTCCTTCGCTGACTGGCTTATTTCACTAAGCATAATACTCTCCAGTTCCATCCATGTTGTTGCAAAGGGTACAAGTTCCTTCTTTCTTTCTGCTATATAGAATTCCATTGTGTAAATGTACCAAAGTTTTTTGATCCAATCATCCACTGATGGGCACTTAGGCTGTTTCCAGC
>PVIW01001191.1:0-45000 GCA_004026585.1 Noctilio leporinus
GATCAACACAGATTGAAAGTGAAGGGATAGAAAAATATATATCAAGCAAATGGACATGTAAAAAAGGCTGGAGTAGCAATACTTATTTCAGACAAAATAGAGTTTACGATGAAGGCCATAAAAAGAGACAAAGAAGGACATTTCATAATACTTAAGGGAAAAATCCATCAAGAAGATATAACTCTGGTAAACATATATGCACCCAACATAGGAGCTCCCAAATATATAAGGAAAGTCTTGGAGGACTTCAAGGAGGATATAGACAGCAACACACTAATAGTAGGGAATTTTAATACCCCATTATCAACAATGGACAGATCTTCCAAACAAGAAAACACCAAGGATATTGTGGCATTGAACAATACTCTATAGGAAATGGACCTAACTGATATATACAGGACCTTTAACCCCAAAGAAGCAAAATACACATTCTTTTCAAATGCACATGGAACATTCTCTAAGATAGACCACATGGTATGTCACAAGACAAGCCTCCACAAATACAGGAAAATTAAAATCATACAAAGCATCTTCTCAGATCACAATGGCTTGAAACTAGAAACCAACCTCAAGGGAAAAAACCAGAAACACTCTAACTCATGGAGACTGAATACCATGCTTTTAACTAAGGAATGGGTTAACAATGAGATCAAAGATGAAATCAGAAAGTTTCTGGAAACAAATGATAATGAATACACAACAGTCCAAAACCTATGGGACCCAGCAAAGGCAGTCCTCAGAGGGAAATTCATAGCAATACAGGCCTACCTAAAAAGGTCAGAAGAAGCTTATATGAACAACCTAACCATAAAGGTGCAAGAACTAGAGGAGCAACAACAAACAAAGCCCAGAAGGAAGGAAATCACCAAGATCAGAGCAAAATTAAATAACTTAGAGACTAAAACTACAATTCGAAGAATCAATAATTCCAAGAGCTGGTTCTTTGAAAAAATAAACAAAATTGACAAGCCTTTAACCAGACTCATCAAGAAAGGGAGAGAGAGGACCCAAATAAACAGAATCAGAAATGAAAGAGGAGAAATCACTACTAATACTTTGGAAATAAAATGAATAAGATCATTTTATAAAGTCAGAATACAAGAGCAATATATAAAAATCAAATGCATTCTATATATTAGTAACCAATAATTGGAAATAGATTTTAACATTTCTTTTTCAATATGAATGAAAACAAAAACAATTATAATTAAAAAATAGATTTAAAGTACTCATATGCAGAAAATTACAGATCATTGTTGAGAAAATTTAAATAAGAACTGACTAATATGAGAGATATACTATGTTCATGGAGGGTTAGTGATTGAATATTATCAAAATATAAATTCCCTTTAAATTGATCTAGAAATTAAACCAATCTCAGTTAAAATTCCAGCAGTTTTCTGTAGTTGACACATTGGTTTTAAACTTGTACAGAAGTGGCCCTGGCTGGTGGCTCAGCGGATAGGCACCAACCTTTGACCCTAAAAGTCACTGGTTCTATTCCCAGTCGCAGCACATAATCAGGTTGCAAGCTAGGTCTGTAGCTGGAGACAGGTGAAAGGCAACTATACAATGATGTTTCTCACCCTTTCTTCCTCCCTCCCTGCCCTTCTCTCTAAAAATAATGGATAACATCTTAAAATAATAATAAATAAATAAATAAATAATAAACTTGTATAGAAGTGCACTAGATATTTTTAATTAATTTATTTTAAATTATTTTTATATTCGATTTTACTTGATTGTTGTTGTATTACATCCATCCCCTTTTTCCTCCCCTCTGTCGTCTTCCCCTCCTACCCACCTGCTCCCTGCACAAGTCAATTCCACTTGTTGTCCATGACCATGGTTCTTCCATGCTAGTTCCTTAACTAAATTGCTCCCCTTCTTTGCCTCCTCCTCCCTCCTACCCATTCCCCTCTGCCCACTAAAGGTTTAGCACAATATTTTTAGAATAACCAAAACAGTTCAAAAAATTGAAAATAACAAAATTGGAAAAGTTATGGTACCTAATTCTAGATTTAAAAAAACTACAAATTTCTATTGTAACACGGGCTGTGACCTTCAAGTCATGGTACCCTAGAGCATATAAAATGTCATATCTCAGATTGAATAGAAAAAAACAAATAAACATTGAGAACAATCAGAAAATCAAGTTTAATGCATTGTGGTTTTAGAATAATTCTGAACATATAGATCACTAAAACAGAATAAATAGGCCAGAAATTGGCACACACAGATCAACAAAAGGTATAGGAGCAACTGGATATTGACATGAAAAAATAAATAAAACTGATGACTGTATCACACCAAACTAAAAAAATAACCATAAATGGAGCATATACCTATACTATAGCCTAAATACAGTATATATCTAAACTAAACTTCCTTGGAAAATACATAGGTGAAATTCTTTACTGGTTTGGGGCAAAACAAGATTTCTTAGATGGAATTAGATAGCACATTTAACATAAAGTAATAAGTTGATAAAATGAACCTTAGCTAAATTAAAACATTTTGCTCCATTAAAGATACTAGTAAGTGGATGAACACAAGCCACAGATTAAGAGAAATTATTTACAAATCTTATATCTGATATAGATGAATAAACCTTAAGTTCAAAAGGGATACCAGTACATAGTTACATAACAGTGTTTACTTAAAGGAAAAACCCTGAGACAACTTGGTCTTTGCTCTCAATGGTCACTTGGTCATTCCAAAAAAAACCTACAACACAGTAGGGAGTTGAATTCCAGTGAAAAGACTGTGACAAAAGGCCTTAGCACACAAAAGTGACTTAATATTTCTAAAAGAGAGAGGAGATTTTTTATTATAAAAACTCTCACATTCTAATAATCTAACTCTATATTAATGTTCTAAAGTTTCTACTATGAAAGTTAAAGTTTTGAAAATATTATAGATTATATGTGAGAGCAATTTCTGTCTTCTGTTGACTCCTAGTTGATCTTACTAGGTTATGGCAGGTAGTAATTACAGTAGATTTCTAAATGCATAAAACTATTAAAATAATTCTAACTAAGATAATTTGAAATAACATCTACAATAAGATATTTAAATAAAAGTTATTTCTAAATGACTAAGAACAAACCTATGTTAACAATATTAATATGTCACAGAATTGTACTAATAACTCCCAAATAAAACTTTTTTCTTTTTGCTGGTGTAGTACTTTATTCATTTATTTATTTATTTATTTGCAGATTTAATTTTTTTTTCATTTTTTAAAAGATTTTATTTATTATTTTTAGAGAGAGGGGAAGGGAGAGAAGCAGAGAGGGAGAGAGACATCAATGTCTGGTTGCTTTTCACCTGCCTCCAGCTACAGACCTGGCTGGAGACCTGGCTTGCAACCTGGTTATGTACCCTGGCTGGGAGTCGAACCAGCGACCTTTGGGTTTGCAGGCTGGCATGTTATCCACTGTGCCACCCACCAGCCAAGGTAATACATTTTTTAAAACATTTTCTTTAGTACTTGCAATTCAAAGGAAAAGTGAAAGTATCAACTGATTTTTTTCCTGAAACCTCTTGCCTAATTTGATGCTTATCATCAGTATTGTCATTAACTTACTACTTTCCTAATTTCTATTTGAACCACTAATTGTTTCCTAAACTCTATTGTTTTAATCTCACACATTTTAATGTTCCTCTTTCTCTTCTTATCATCAGTAAAGTACTCATTATAGCATTTCTACTTTCACATAATTAGCTCACAAAATTCCCCTTTTCTAGTCGTTTCTTTCTAAAGTTTGCCCTTATCTTTCTTCACCATAATTCTACATGCTGTTTGGGCCCAATTATTTTTCTTCCTGTAATTCCATCAGTGACACATCACTTTCCTTTAGATTAAATGCAGTCTTCCGTCAGTAAATGTCCGGGACCTTCTGCACCCTTATACTCTCTCCCCTATTTCATAGTTGACTTTTAAAAATCTTCCTTTATACACAACTCAGCAGGAAACTTCCTTTCAAGGTGAGTAGTCATGAGCTACTGCCTCATGAGTCACCTCCTTCAAGCAGTCATTCCTCATTAGGCCTAATTCCTCATAATGTGGCCGCAGTGGACTGACAGTGCTGATTCGCTCTGTTCAAACTTTGGCCTTTCTTGGCAGCCCTGATGGAAAGGCATCCTTCGAGCAGCCTGGAAGAAGTAGAAGCAGCACTGGCACTTTAATCTGCAAGTAAATTGGAAGCTGTTGGAAAAAACAATCCTTCATTAAAACTTATTTATATGAGACAAATCATTTAATTACGTTCAGTTCTGATTTTAGTTTTTGAGCGTATGTGCGTATATTTAGGTTTAAAGGCAATATTCCATTACTGGTTGTTTCTTTTTTTTTTCCTCATTTGTCCCTTTTCTCTCCCATTAGCCCTATCTCATCTTTATTCAACGAAACAGGGACTGAAAATGTGTACTCTTATATGACTTCTAGGTATATTTATGTTGTGTCCTAAGGAGTTGTAGGATTACAAAAGGTGTTTTATGTATATATATATATATATATATATATATATATATATATATATATTTCCCTCCTTCTGTCACAAATAAGATAGTGCCTATAATGGCATTAATGTTTGTATTTTTTCAAATTCCAATGTGGTTGCATTTGGAAATGGGGCTTCTAAAAAGCTAGTTAACTGTGGTAATTGCTGGGTGGGATGAGAGGGAGGCAGGTATAGGAGATTAAATGGTAGTAGGAAAATACACAATAAAAAATTTGAAGCCCTTGCTGGTGGCACAGTGAATAAGGCACTAACTAGCCTGAGAAATCAAAGGTCACTGGTTTGATTCCCAGCCAGGGCACATAACCAGGTTGCAAGCCAGGTCTCCAGCCAGGTCTGTAGCTGGAGACAGGTGAAAGGCAACCATACATATCTCTCTCTCTCTCTCTCTCTCTCTCTCTCTCTCTCTCTCTTCCCCTAACCCTTCTTTAAAAATAATAAATAAAATCTTTAAAAAAATTTTTTTTAATGAAAAGCTTAAAAGATATCATAAGTGTAAGTCCCTGATCTCATTGCTGGTGGGTGGTTGGAGTCCAAGAGTTGACCTTCAGCAAAGATGGCAGCAGGGGAAGGTTCTTACCCTGAGCTGGTGAAAAGCACTTTACCCTGCTGCCCCAGAACCAGACCTGGGTTAGGATGCGGGTAAGCAGGCACCTGCTCATAGAAGTGAAAATGGTGTCGGGGAGGTGCTGGATCAAAGAGGCCAGTTAGTCTCAGTGAGGAAGGAAAGGATTGGAGGGGAGGTGGATGCATCTGAAGCACGCAAATTTTGTGAAGTAGATTGGTAATTTGAAGAAAGCACCTAGTCAATCCATCCCACACCCAAGCTAATGTAAACCCAAGGGAATATAAAAGGCTCTCTCTCTCTCTCTCTCTCTCTCTCTCTCTCTCTCTCTCTCTCTCTCTCTCTCTCATGGCTTGCTGGCCTCTCTTGTCAACCTGGTGACGCACTGGCAGTGCATTTGCATGACCTAGCAGCCACATGGCTCATGGCCATGTCAGCTCCACACACAGGCTCCAAGAAGATCCAGAAGGG
Organism: Noctilio leporinus; assembly: GCA_004026585.1. Taxonomy (NCBI): domain Eukaryota; kingdom Metazoa; phylum Chordata; class Mammalia; order Chiroptera; family Noctilionidae; genus Noctilio; species Noctilio leporinus. The sequence continues at coordinate 5,560 of PVIW01001191.1, forward strand.
AACAGCAGACAGGGACAAGCTAAGTTACAGGGATGACCATTTAGCCATCACCTGCGGGTTTCGAAGGACTGTAGTTTATACTGGAGCAGGAACTCTGGACTCTGCCTTTCATCTTGGCCTTGCTGAGGAGATGGGCTTTGGGACCAGACTGTCATTCTCCCAGGCGGTGAAGCACCCGAATAAAACCCCATTCCTTTCACATACCACCTGCCTCATGAGTTTAGCTTCTGTGGTGACAGGAAGCTGCGGCCCTGCTTTTTTGTTTGGTAACAACCTGATAAGATTAGTGCCATTATAACAGACACCAGAGAGCTTTCTCTGCACCAGAGAGCTTTCTCTACACCAGGGAAAGACCATGCAAACATGCAGCTTGAGAGCATCCATCTCTAAACCAGGAAGAGGTCTCACCAGAAACCATCCGGGCTGGGGCCCTAATCTCAAATTTCTGCCTCCAGCAATGTAAGAAAAAAATAAGGTTCTGTCATTTATGCCACCTAATCTGTAATCTTTTGCTATGGCAGCCCAGGCAGACTAAGATACTACCTAAATTCCTGTTGGTTATTTTTAAAAGCATGGTAGTTAGTTAGGACTTAGCCTTCGGCCTCATTCACTCATTTCATAGTGTGTACTTATAATTTAGGAATTTGTGTGTGCAAAATCATGGACTTGATATGACAAAAATAATTGAAGTATCTTGGTTACCTGGGCTTGACCATAGAACATTCAACTTTGTCCACGAGTGGATCTAAGCAACCTGTAACATTAGAGTACAAGGCCTGTCCCAAAAGTATTGAGCCAATGTCAATATAATTTAAAGTTTGTTCCACCAATACTTTTAGGACACATTTCATAGGCTAATCAGACCCACACTCATACAGAAGTCTTGTCTTTATCCAGGAAAATAAGATTAAAAGAAAAGGATAATGAGCTGAAAAAAGGAGTATTTTCACTGCTGCCTAGTGAGGGTCACACTTTGATAATATGATGCTAATTGGAGTTACACTATGCTCCTGACCTGCTCAACAACCTGATTCAGTCTGTTCCTTTAAAAATACCTCCCATGAGACAGTCCTGGACATCCATAATCCTTGCTACACATGTCCTTTTCTAGCTCCCTGAAGTTTTCTGGAAGATCGTTGTAGACAGGAATTAGCAAACAGAAAATGAATTGGCCATCCTTGTCTTTTTTGAAAATTAGCATAGTATATTGCTCTCAGGTGTTCCACTGAGTAGTTCCTGATAATAAAATCCCTGTTGTTTACATACAATGAGGCAAAAGTATTTTAGTGTTCACTTTGACAACACATATATTAAAATTGGAATGATACAAAGATTAGCATGGCCCCTGTGCAAAGATGACATGCAAATTTGTGAAGCATTCCATATTTTTAAATGTCTTTGCATTAAAATAAAAAAAAAGTAAACTATTTTATTGTGACAACGTTTAGGGCTATTCAATTCCATGCTGTAAGCTTGCTGAGAATCTTTGGAAGACTACAATAAATTGTAACCAACTTTGTTCACTACGGGGTTCTAGGAAAACTTTAAAAGTATTTGAATACTTTCCCCCTGTTCTTCAGTTTCCTGTGTGTTTTTGTTTGTAAGACTATTTCTATTTATTTTATCTCAATTTTCTTCTGTGCCCCTGTAGATCTGAGTTTAGTGAATTTTTTCTTTCATAAAGTTTTAGTGTCTGTTTTCCTATATGATGCAGCACATATGATCTTCTGAAAAAAACCCAATAAATTGAAAACATATAAAAATTTGGTGAAATATTAAAAATTTAATATTTATCTTTTAGGAAGATATTAAACATAATTTACTACAAAAGTAATTTTAATTAATTAGATACTTTTTTGGGCATTTCCTTTTGTAACATAAGCAAATTCTGATTAGCAGGTTATGTGCTGTAAGTTCAAAGTGATAAAATTACTTTTGGATTTAGGGCATTTTATCACTTATTTGAGTTCACAATATACAAATAAACAGTACAATATTGTACCTCGACAGTAAGGACATAGAAAATACATATGCTCCAAAATTAAAGTATAAAAATTAGTGATGCTAAGAATGTTTACAATTATTTTATCAATACTGTTAGGAGGTAGAAGTGTAGGTAATAAAATGACTCAATTTTAGTATCATTTTAGGTTCTTGCTGGTAAATGACGGGATGAGAGTAAATTTTATCTAGCAATATAATGGACATTAAAATACGTTTGTCATAATTTTCCTTGGAGAAAAAGAACACAAGGGAACGGTTTTTAATTCGGATTCAAAGAAGGTTATAATTGATGCAATTTTCAGAGGTGTTTCTAACAAGCATGACTTCTGAGCTGGGAGCAAAGAAGAGAACAAGGTAAATTATATTAACATCTTTGATTATAGTTCCCTGGATTAAGTGCTTATTTTTTTTTAAGTGCTTATTTTATTCAAGGAAAACAGAGACCCCATCATTTATGCTACATTTGTTTCTTTCATCTTCCTGGGATGCAGATAAATTTAGCCTTTGAGCGGTATTATCAGTGAAGCCAACTCTGAATGTGCACTCTCTGCTTAATATGGTCACAAAGAATTAGTACCATTTCATGTGTCATTGCTTTCATAGATGAAATGGAAATTAATTTGGAAACAAAATTGCATGAAAAGTTGGATTTACCAATATTTTATTCTATGAATTAGTATTTAAAAAATTAATTTAATTTCTTCTACAAATAATAAACATTTTTATCTGAATTGTACTATTATTGGAAGATTATTTTTGTATTATAATTTTTGTCAATCAATAATTATATAATTATATATTTTTTTAGATTTTATTATTTCCAAAAAGAGATGAAGGGAGAGAGGCAGAGAGGGGGAGAAGCATCAGTGTATGGTTGCCTTTCACTTGCCTTCAGCCACAGACCTAGCTGGAGACCTGGCTTGCAACCTGGTTATGTGCCCTGGTTAGGAATCGAACCAGCGACCTTTGGGTTCTCAGGCTGGCACCTTATCCACTGTGCTGCCAATCAGGGCTTTTATAATTATAATAATTTAAAAATGTTTTTGTAATAAGTTTAGTTAGGCAAAGAATACAAAAATATTTCTTTGTAATAGCTTTATGCAGTCTGGATAAATTTCCTCTTATTAAAATTTTACAAGGAAAATTAGTTTAAAAAGAACAAAGTAGCAAAAAATGACACACAAGAATAAACATACTTAATTGAACTTGTCACTTGAAACTGGTAACCAAATACATTCATTTATTTTGTAGTGCATCATAACTTAATGTGAGATTATATTGACAAATGATATTTTCCATAACTAGAAAAAGTTGAAAGCCCATAGCCTACAATGAGATGAATGAGACAAACTAATTTGTTATGACAAGAAAGATCATTATTATACTAAAGCTGTTCTACAAAGCGTATATTGCTGTGTATGTTGAGATTATATCTCATAATTTAAATGGTGATAAATTTGTCAATAATAACCAAGTAAAATTAAAGAGAAATGACCAGGTATATATGACTAGGCTTGCAATATTTTAGTCAAGTGATCCCTTACCTGCTATAACTTGTCCAAAACAAATGCTAAAATGTCAGAGAACTAAATATCTATAAAAGAAACCTCTCTGAAAGTCTTTTTGACTTAAAATTTCTGTTAGTCTGCTGCATTCTTTATTTTTTTATTTTGCTTTGTGTCTGTTAACCTAATTATATTCTCCTTTCACTAATGAACCCCACGATAAACACTCAGCCCAAGCAGCTAAGACAATTTTATTGACTGTTACCTACAACCCTAACCCCCACCCAAGGCCATGGGGGAAATAGCCAAGGGGAATGATCAGTGGTTAAAAATTTCAAGTACCAAGGCAGGTGAAAAGCAACCATACATTGATGTCTCTCTTCCTTTCTGCCTCTCTCTCTTCCCCTCTTTCTGAAAATAATTAAATAAAATCTTTAAAAAAAAAATTTCAAGTACCCCTGAAAATCTATAAAAGAAGTTTCTTGTGAGCAAAACTGTTCAAAAAAAAAAAAAAAATTGTACCTCATGAGTGCTATCTAAATGAAGAAGCACTTAGGATAAAAAAAAATTTAACTCTTGAGACAAACAGCATCCTGAGAAGTGATCTTAAGAGTTGTGGCAAAACCTCACGACCCTTCATTTGAAGGTTGTAGAGCTGAAGAGAGGTGTGCGTCACCAGGCCAATGGTGAGCCCTACGCCTGGAATCCTGTTCCCACAGAGGGTTAGGCATGATGACAACTGTTGTATTGGGAAACCTTGAATTTCTGAGGCAACTGTAATAACAGAAAACTTAGAACATTGGATTTTTTTTTCTTAATGGGCAGACCTCCAGTGCAGTGTCTGAATAAAAAAGGGAGAAAATAAAAACAGAGGAAGCTCTGAATCTATTTACCTCCAGATTAACTGGAGCCACTAGAAAACTCAATCTAAATTTATATCAAACACTGTCTAGATTAATCTTAGAAAGAAAAAATAAGCAGAGAAATGGATAGTGAAGGTAAACAATGAATGTATGTTTATAGAGAAACATGAGGCTTTAATAAACTCTTTTTGCAGATAAGTATTGGTAATATTTGCAGCACTTAGGAGTATAATGTTTCAGATAAAATAAGTTTAAACTCTAATCCTTCCACTTATTGTATCATCTGGGGGAATAGAGTCACAATTATTTTCCTCTCTTTCTTTGTATATTAATGCCATCATGCATTTCTCTTTTCCCAAAACAAAATAAAAGAAACTCTAAAAGCTCAGATTTCCCTTCATCTGTAACCATATATTAGTATACACAAGCTTTACACATCTTTTATTTTGTCTCATTTTTTAGTTTACCTCCAAGTTCTAAAACCACTTCACTCTGTCCTATGACATGTATATTCTCCTCAAAGCATCATCCCTGTTCCTTCAACCACTTCCCTGAAAATGCTCTTCATCATATCGCTCCAACAGAAGCCATTACATGAAATAGATTCAGGTGAACGTAACCACATTTTTCCTGATAGCTAATTCGCTTTTGTTGTTGCTCTTCCTTTCTGCAATGAAATGTCTTTAAAAGATTATGTATAGAACCTATATCTAATTCCTCTTTGCATTTTCTCATGAGTTTACGTTAGTCAGGTTTTCACCAGGTTTTTCCCTTCACTGAAACTGCTTTTATTAAAATCAGAAATGAGTCAGTTAACTAGATATGATGTTGATTACAAGTCCACTGCTCATTTGATCAGTAAGCAACATTTTAAACTTTGCATCACTCCTTCCTTCCTGACATTATTTTCAGCTGGCTTTTAAGACATTGAACTGTTTCCTAACATACATTTTGTCCTCTGTCTCCTTTCAAGCTTCTGTTTTTATTCTATAGTCCTCTTATGTATCCTATATTCACATACTATCTTGATTTCACCTAATATAAATTTAAGTACTATATGCCCAAATTCCCAGATCAGACCTTGCTCTTGAAATCTTTCTCATTTCATAAACTAATTAACAAAATTCTGCAGCATCGCCAAAATATGTATTTTTGCTGATCTGGCAAAATAGGTATAATTTTGACTGATTTACAAAAAAAAATAAATAAATAAATAACAGTAATTATTGTACCTACTTATTTTTGCTCCACAGTGGCTTAAAAAAATCAAATACCTATATTTGTGTATAGGGATTTCTGGTACCAAGAATTAACCAATCAGATGCAGCCTCATTATGTGACATGATCAATAAGATGCAACTCTATTATATAACCTATATTTTATGGTTCAAGACAGCATTCACACATGATGGTTATTGCTGTTTTGGATATTGTTATTTATTTATTTGTTTTTGACAATCTAAAGAAAAAGAAGTCAGGGCCCCTGACTAAATTAGTTAGGTATTACATATTTTAAAAATTCTTTTGGCACACTGATAAAAAGTTGTTGCTTTAGATGAATGAGATAATCCAAACTCAGAGAGACCACATTGAAATTATTATCCCTTCCAGTTCTCCTGAGTTTAAAACTTTCCTCAGCAATTCATCATTCCAGTTCCTTGGGATAAGACATTTGTAGTCTTCATTGACTCTGTTTTTCTCACAATATATATCTAATCCATTAACAAATGCTATTGATGCTGCCATTAAAATATGTCCAAAATCATACCATTTCTCCCTGTCCAGTTCTGTCAACTTGGTCCAAGTTATGTCTGGATTATTCCATTGCTGACTAAATATACCTTTTCCAAGTAAAAAGCAAAATAATATCAAGTTAACATCTATTCTCAACACAGTAACCAAGGTACTAATTTAAAAAATAAGAATTCTATATAGCAGAAAGAAAGAAGGAACTTGTACCCTTTGCAACAACATGAATGGAACTGGAGAGTATTATGCTTAGTGAAATAAGCCAGTCAGTGAAGGACAAATATCATATGATCTCACCCATTACGGGACAATAATGAGCAAAACTAACAACAAGCAAAACAGAACCAAGTATATGAATACAAGGACTAGGCCTTCAGTGGTCAGGGAGAAAGGGGTTGTGGGGAGGGGGGAGGCAGAGGCAAGAAAGGGGAGCAGCTTAGACAAGAACCTAGTATAAAGGAACCATGGACATGGACAACAGGTGGGATTGACTTTGGGGGGAATGGGTGGGTGGGGAGGGGGACAGAGGGGAGCAAAAAAGGGGATGAATAATACAACAACAATAAAATTTTAAAAAATAAAAAAGAAAAGAAAAAAATAATTCTAATCATGTAACCCTTCCATAAAACCCTTGTAATTGGCTCTCAGCTTCATTCAAAGTAAACGTTAACTTCCCAACAATGGCCAAATTGTCCTTATACATTTGTGGCCCTGTTACCTATTGGATTTAACTTATTACTCGACTTGCTACTCATCTTTAATTAGTAGGAAATGCGGTCTTACGTTGGTTTTTCACAATCTTTTTGGGGAACATGGGGGAGAAAGTGAATTTGGGATAACAGAAAGTGTTGAATGTGTCTATTCCATGATCAAACAATTTTACTTTCAAGTAGCCCTTCTGCCAAATAAGTCACATTAGTTACCTGAAGAAATATTAGCCTAATTTCTAGAGGTACCTGGGTAACACGTTTAGTTTCAATTATTCTGCATTAACCCATAAATATTTTTGAATGAGCCTGAGTGTGTTTGGGAGTGAGGCAGATGGATGAAGTTATGTTTGTAACTGGGCATACAATAAACTACACACTGGCATGCCTATTATATATTTTATAAGTGGAATGTATGCATTACACTGGCTTTAGTGGTTGATCTCTAGCATATATTCCAATGTAAGTATAGATATTTTACCTAACCTTGTGTCTGAAAAGAAGGCTTGGCCTGGACAAATAGAGTCCTGCTTATAAAAGAAGCATGGCCTTCATTTTCACAGCTATAAACCCCTACGTTGTGTACCACTGATGACATATAAACTGCCAGGCCTTTGTACCCCTGTTTGAGAACACTGCTGGGCAGCTCATCCTAGCTGTGCTTTCTTCCTCAGTGTCCTGAAAGAAGTATTTTACATACACAGGCAGTTTCTAGGTGTAGTTTTTCTTCTCACAATCATTTCATCAAGACAAGGAACTTACTCAAAAACACCAAAATCCTTTTATCAGTTTTTCTTAACTTGTGAACTAGAGTAATGCAGAAAGAAGAGATAATATTGCGGTGCTTGAGATGTACACATTGAGATAGACAAGGTTTATGGACAAGTGACAAGAGAAAGGAAACTCTGGGATAGAGAAAGATGATGTTTTTAATAACAACTAATCAGGTCATTTCTATTTTAGAGCAGTAGAGAGTAGATGTGCTGCCTTTATCCTTATTCTGTTTGCCTGGGTTCATACTGGAAAGTGTTTGGGAAACCTTAAAACCACATCTACCTGGACCTCTGAGTCCAGAATGCTCTTAACCAGACTCCCTCCTCTCCCTTTTCCCTCCCCTCCCCTCTCCTTCCTTTTCCTCCATTCTTCTCTCCTTTCCTCCTCTTTTCTCTGTTGACCTGCAATGGACACATACAAATAAGTGATAAACTTTTATTTCTGAATAAAAGTGTTTGAATCTTTGGACAGCATCTGTTATAGCAGCTGGGCTTTTAAACTTTAATTAATAGAAGAAAACTAAAGTTCTGAGAAGCTAGGTCACCATAAATTTAAATAATCTTAACCATTGTGTTATCATTGGGTTAGTGGTCAATTAAATAATGATTACCTATAGATCTGATGACCTCTTCTTGAGAAATGCTTGTAGAGAACAATTTTTGGCAATCTTTCTTTTTATAAAAGAAACTCATCAGCCAATGGTTAATTTTCATGTGTAAATTCCACTAACAATAAAAAAAGAACATTTACTGAACTGTAAGAAATGAAAATTTCCAAATGTCACAAGATAAATTCTGAACATTATGAATCAAAGCATAAAACTCTTTCTTGATCTAAATGTGATTGACCTTTACAATGGTAACCAAAATCCTGAGACCAGTTTCCTAAGGGTAATTTCAAGTCACTATAAGGTTGTGTAATGTTTGCACAAAATGAAATAGCTGATATCATTAATTTTGCATTTCAGATTATTGATGTATTTGTATATTTATTTTTTATAAATAATACTTGTTTAATGGCCTTATAAGGTGATGAATCTATACTAAACTGAAACTTAGAAAAAAATGAAGTTCATTTAATTTTCTTCAGCTGTGTTATGGAATTAAAGCCATCTAATGTGATCCAGAACTCTAAGCATTTTTTTCTAAGTTTCATTTAGATCAAATGTTTTAGCCAGCCAGATCCTTAGCTGGAGGCAAGAGAAAGGCAACTATATATTGATGCTTCTCTCCCTTTCTTCCTCCCTTCTTGCCCTTCTCTCTGAAAATAATGAGTAAAATCTTAAAAAAAACAACAACTTTGAATTAGGTTATGGCTGATAATAGCTGAATAAAACATTTGACTCCTCATTGACTTGATTCAGGAGTAGTCTAATTAAGAATAATTAAGAATTTTTTCCACACTATGAAATAGGAGAATTTTTTAACATTGTTACTAATAAGGTTAGAAAGAATATATATTATGAATATCCCCTCTAACTATGTCTGTAATGGACCTAATGATAGTTTAGCATCCAGAAAAATAGTGATATAAATGTTAAAGACTGCCTAGGACTTGTTTCAGTTGCTAAACAGTGAAAATCAGTAAAAGTTGTTGTAACAGAGATGGCTAATTGCAGACTTAGTTCTAGTTTTCTTTTTCTTTTTTCCTTATAAGCAAGCTTAAAAGAAACTGCTCACCTAAAGCCTCCATATTCTTGCTTCTCACAGCAAGCTGAACCCATGTGAAAAAGTTGTGACTAATGATGTCAGGCTGAAATTATTTTGTGGAACTTAACAGCTTTTCAAATTGAGAAATTGGAGCAGAAACCTGTGTCTTCTTTTCAACCTTTGTTTTCTTATTGTGTCAAATTCATACATGGTGGCTGGAGCTCCCACAATTATATTAGAAGGAGGGATCTGTAAAGATAGAAGACAAGGTGACTGAGCTGAAAGATAGAGGGAACCTGCTGGTGGTGGAATGCCACAGAGCACTGGCTTGCCTTTGTGAAGACTACTTTCTATTACAGAAAATAAAATAAACACCTTTTGTTTTTCTTTGTAATTGTTGTCTCTGGTCATAGCAGATAAATGCACTTTCTACTTGTGTTTCCTATATATAACTCTTTAGGAATGCACCAGAGACATACAATTATTATATTGATAGGAATACTAGCAATAATAACAAAAGTAAATATTTCTGCAGAACAGTTTACCTAAAGATGCAATAATAAATTTTCATTTTATAAGTAAACAGGAGAGAAATAAAACTATGTGTACCACTTATATGCAGCATTTCAAAAGAATATTTTTAAAGATTTTATTATTTTTAGAGAGAGAGGGGCAGAGAGGGAGAGAGACATCAATGTATTTCACCTGCCTCCAGCTGGGGACCTGGCTTGCAACCAGGTTATGTGCCCTGGCTGGGGAATCAAATCAGCGACCTTTGGGTTCACAGGCTGGTGCTTATCCACTGAGCCACCATACAGGGCCTCAAAAGACTTTAAAACCAGACTTGAAATCAATGGTTCATTATTCATTACTTGATTTGAGTAAGCTATTCAATATGATGCAAAATAAGGGAAGAAAATTAAAATTCTGATATATAAATTATGTTTTCTCTAAGTTCTTCCATAAACTTAAGATCCAATTGCTTTAAAATGCTTTATAAATAATTCAATGTTTTTAACAGCTCATTTTAATAGTATTTCATTTCATTGTTACATTTATTTGTATGATCTTTCTAACTAGAAATCAAAGAAAAAACCTTGTATTTGTATGTTTTCGTAATCACCATAATACTTAGCATAAGCCTCATCTTTTTAAACAATAAATATTTAACTGTGTCTAATAACTCTGTTTATTGTTATTAAGCTTGCCTTGTTGATAATAAGTTAACCTGCCTAAATTCCCTATTACTGAACATTTATATGTGGTTGAATGTTTTGTTCTCATGCATAATATTAGGAAGTTTAACTTTGTTTATAAATATTTGATCACTGCTCTAATTATTTTTAAGATAGATTTCTAAAAGGATAATTGTATTAAAGTATATGTATTATTTTAATATTTATGATATATAGTGTGAACTTGTTTTCTAGAGATTTGTGTCATTTTGTAAATAGCTACTATACTCTAAACAATGTACACCGACAGAAATGCCAAAAATATTTAGAAGAAATAATGTTTATAAACTTCTCAAATTAATGAAAGATATAAACCAAAGATCAAGAATATAACTGAACCCCAAACAAAATTTGGTAAAAGAAATCTATACACAGACACATCACAGTCAAACTAGTGAAAGTTTTTCAAGATGAAATCTTGAAGACAGCCAGGAAAAAATGATTTATTACCTATATAGGAATTATAATTTATATGACAGTGGATTTCTCATCAGAGAACATGGAAGACAGAAAGAAGTGACATAATATTTTAGAGTGTTTAAAGACATAAACTGTCAATCCAGAAATAATAACAGACATCATCAGAATGGAGAAATTTAAACAAAACAACCATGGCTGCTTACTAGAAATTCACTTTGGGTATATTAATAAAGACAGCATAAAAGAAAGTTCTCAAATCACTAATCTAAACTTTTCTCTGATGTCACAATCTTACATAAGAAAAGTAGAGATCAATATCATTAGAAAAACAGATGTAAAATCTTTATAAATATATTATCAAAACAAATGAAGAAATATATTTAAAAAGATGCAGCATCAAGATCAGTGGATGATATATGAAAAAGATAATGTATCAGAATGGGGTGTATGTAGAAGTATAATTCTGGTCCGATAATTGAAAATCAATGCATGCCATTCACCAGTCAACCAAGAAAACATTCTTAAAAAATCATATGACCATCTCAATAAAACTAGGAATTGGCTGACAATATTTAGCATCATTTCTAGTTTAAATATACATAACAAATTAAGAAATAAAGGGAACTTTCTCAGTGAGGTAAAAATATTTGCATATACCTGTATTCTGATTTTCATAGTAGTGACTCTATTTGTTTTTCAAATTTCAGAACTATACCACTGAGGTAAGTGAACTTTACTGAAGGGAAATTACATCCCCATTGACAAAATAAAGCAAATAAAATATGGATGTCGACCCATTCATCTAAACATGCACACATAAAATGTTAATTTATGTTTTAATCTTAAAGTTGTAAATACAATTTATTGCAATTAATATAGAATATTTCAATGTTCTGTGTGAACTTAAAATAATATCAAAATTTGTATTTATCTTGCTAAGTTCTTGTGTTACTGACCTAATGATACCATATTTCTTATCCAAATGACAAAAATGATGCAAAGTCTAGCCTACTTGCTTGCAATCTTTCAGCTATTTGAGAAATTGACAAGTGTCAGGGGCTTTAATCAGAAACACGATTAAAAACTATATTATGAGAAAGATGGAATAGTTGTCATAAGACAATGTAGTAAGGAGAATAAGGCACTGGTATGAACTTTTTTTTCAAAGTATGTATGGTTTGCTCATCAAATGTTTCATTTCTTGTGATCCCTCCAAGAATAATGCTACTCCAAAGTGCAGATATGCTAAGGTTTAGAACTGATGATGAATTCTTCATCTACAACCAGAACAATCTCTAAATTATTATAATTTTCCCTGGCTGGTGTGGCTCAGTTGGTTGGAATTTTGTTCCATACCTGAAAGGTTGTGGGTTCCATTCCATGTCAGGGCACAAACCTAGGCTGTTGGTCCATCCCCAGTCTACATTGTACAATGTTTCTCTCTCTCTCTCTCTCTCTCTCTCTCTCTCTCTATCTCTCTCTCTCTCCCCCCCCCTCCCCCACAACCTAAGAAGCAATGGAAAAAATGAACTCAGATAAGGATAAAAATTTAAAAATGAAAATGAAATTCCATCATGTGATGTTGGTCTTAATATTTTGTGTTTAATATTGTGGTTGATACTGAAAAATAAAATAGGATTTAAAAAAATGCATTCTCAGCCCTGGCTGGTGGCTCAGTGGATAGGAACTAGCCTGCAAACCTAAAGGGCACTGGTTCCATCTCCAGTCAGGGCACATAACCAGGTTGCAAGCCAGGTCTCCAGCCAGGTCCACAGCTGGAGGCAGGTGAAAGGCAACCATACAATGATGTTTCTCTCCCTTTCTTCCTCCCTCCCTGATCTTCTCTCTGAAGATAATGAATAAAATCTTTAAAAAATAATGTATTCCTCTTTTAAAATTAAGGTTTAATGTTTTTGGAGCAGTTTGAGCTTAACAGAAAAGCTCAGAAATGATGCGATTTTCTCATATACCTTCTGCTTTTACATATGCACAGCGTCCACCAATATCTACGTCTCCCAGCAGAATGATACATTTATTACAAATAATGAACCTACACTGATACATCATAATCATCCAAAGTACATTTACCTAAGGGTTTAGTCTGAGAGTGTGGAAAAATGTATAATGACACATATTTATCATTATGTTACCATACAGAATAACTTTACTGCCATAAAGAGATATTATCTTTTGCAGAGCAGGTTTTGATTTTAATATAAAGTTTAGCTTATGGATCATTTCTTTCATGGATCTTGCTTTTGGTGTTGTAGCTAAAAACTCACCACTATGCTCAAGGTCATCTGTGTTTTCTCCCATGCTATATTCTAGGATGTTTACAGTTTTACATCTTACATTTAGGTCTATGATTCACTTTGAGTTATATTTCAAAGTCCTTATTGGTTTATTAGATTCTTCATTATTTATTTATTATTATTTTTTTAGATTTTATTTCATTATTTTTAGAAAAAGGGATAGGGAGAGAGACAGAGAGGGAGAGAGACATCAATGTATGGTTGTGTTTCACCTGCTTCCAGCCACAGACTTGACTGAAGACCTGGTTTGCAACCTGATTATGTGCCCTGGTTGGGGAATCAAACCTGCAACCTTTGGGTTTGCAGGCTGGCGCCTTATCCACTGTGCTACCAGCCAGGGCTAGACTCTTCATTATTTAATTCTGTGCCTCCTTTTTCTACATTCCTCCCATTTTTTCCCTCTAACTTTCTGGAACTGTTTTTGATGACCTAAAATGTACCATTTTCATTGGGTCATTTCATATGTTGACAAGCTAATCAGAAACCTGACTGGAACAGATGTGACATTCAAATATTTGAAGAGTTTAACAGATAGAATTGATAACAGTGTGGGCAAACAAATGAAAAGCCACTGGCACCAGCCACTATGGGGAAGGATCACCAACCCTGAGCCTGAAAGGGCAAGGGAAGGGCATTTTCTACCACCCAGTAAAGGCTGTTTGCTTGAGAGTGGAGCCCAGACAGAAGCTTGTTTGGGGGCAGATGACACAGGGATTGTACGACAGCAGACTAAAAGGCAGAAAGCAAAGGGAATGAATACCCAATGTCTCTCTCCAGCCAGAGACTCCCATTAACTGAATGAAATGGAAGCCCCAGAGGTCAGGTCCTCTTGCACACGAGGAGATCAGAGACGGACAGAGAATAGGTCTAGAGGTGCAGGCAAAGAGGACACAGTGTAATATCCAAATTTTACCTCTTGGTAACTCTTCTTGTCCTTTGGTTGAAGAAAACTGACTCCTCAGTACAGGGAAACACAAGTCCTTAGCAGTCATGCCTTCATTGAGATTTCACAGTGTTCTGTTGATAGAATTATCAGGCATGAGAATACTAAGGAGCAATGTCTGATTAGGCATTGTAACATTCTGCCTCCTTTTTGTATCATGAGTGGTAGTTAGAATCACTGTCTCACTCCCCTTCAGTTTAGTACAATAAGCATCTGAGAAATTGCCAGGTGGCTCTCTCCATTTTCGGTCCCCTGGAACCAACTCTTTGCCCTGATGGAAGCATTTACCTCTTGGATTGTGAGAAAAAAGAAATCCTTATGTGTATTATTATTGTTATTAACTGTAATTGTGGGAGGACCATGCCTTCTTCTCTCATTTGTCTCCTGGACCTGAGCAATCTGGCTGTGTGAAAAATGGTATCACATATTGTGCCTTGCTTTAAGGCACACAAAGTATCCGGTTGCATAGTGCTCTTCCCTACTAAAGCATTTTCTGTAGTTGAGCCTTCCCCATTCCGTCACATCATTCCATTAAGCTAAGTGTTTTAGAGCAAAGGGCAAGACAGGGGAACCCTCTGAGTTCGAACCCATGCCTGTACTTGCTTAGTCAGCAACGGTACTGTGTGGTGGAAACTTGGGCACTCCATAGGTCCACAAACAGTGATGTCAGCTCATGCACTGAGGCACAGGAAGCAGATTCATATCTCAACTACACATTTCACTGAATGCTAGCTTTGACCCTCCAAGACCGAAACCATTTTGTGTGTCTCCCCATCAGCCTCCTAACACAGCCCAACTTTGCGGCATCTTGACAAAGAGCTGCCTTAGATCTGAAACAGTTCTCATAGGAATAACAGCATTATCTTATTCCACTTTACAGCGTGAAGCCATGATTGGCTCCGTGAAAGTAAAAATGTTAGTCACATTTTCATTAGATATTTCATCCAAATCTGCCTGATGTTCATGGCAATGTCTCTTTGTCATGCAGCTGCATCTGCTACATTCTGATCTCATGGTAGCAGTGAATGAAATGTGGCAAAATTTGTATGTGTTTAGCTGATTAAAATTTGCTATAAAGATCAGGCAATATGAGCTATGCACATTGATTTATGAAGTTATCTATGCAAGGAAAATGTGGCATTTGCTGTGTAAACTCTAAGAGTTGGGAATCAGAATTTCCCAAGGATACACATGAATGCATGACTGTTGCCTGAGGAAGGTTGCTAAGTAAAAAGTTTACCAAATTATACTCACATCAATAAAGAAGAAAGTTTTGAACTTTTTTTCAGTTATTATCATTCAGGGTGAGGTTAGAAAATGTTTGAAATTAACTTTTACTATTACATGAAATAATCAGTAATATTAGGAATTAGAAATATAAATAGGCAGTACTTTATGCTTAACTATGAAGTAAACAATGATTATACTAATTACTGTATATATTTTAAATTAAGACAGTTAAGCCCTGGCTGGTGGCTCAGTGGATTGGCACTGGCCAGTGAACCAAAAGGTGGCTGGTTCGATTCCCAGCCACGGCACATTACCAGGTTGCAAGCCAGGTCTCCAGCCAGGTCCCCAGCTGGAGGCAGGTGAAAGGTAACCATACATTAATGTTTCTTTCCCTTTCTTCTTCCTCCCTGCCCTTCTCTCTAAAAATAATGAATAATATCTTTAAAATATTTTTAAAAAGGCAATTAAGTGGTCTTGCCAGATTTTGTTGTTGTTGTTGCTATTAAACACATGATTAGATTGATGAGGCATCAAGACTTACATTAGCTATTTGAAACCTAGCATTCTTTTTGGTCAGAATGAAAAGAAGGAGGTATGCTTCCTCTTTTTTATCTATAGGTGTAGAATAGTCATCTTGAAATTTGAACCGCTTGGAATGTGAAGTTTTGGCAAAACTATCAAAATTTTTATGAGGTATTGCCTCTGGTTAACAGTAGTAAAATGTTAATTTTGTCTTTGATATGACATATTAGCACTATAACTAAAAACAGTTTGGGTATGCTAATTGAGAAATAAAATGGATGAATCAATATGAAAACTACTAGATGTCTGAAAGGACAAAGATTATCAATACTGCCAAAATGGCAAGGCAACACAACCTCTGCATTAAATGCACATTCAGTGTTGCATTATTAAGCAATTTCAGAGAATTATAAATGAAACCTCTAATTGATAACATCTGAAACCATGCTCGTTGTCCTGTTTTCCATAGGAAGATTTAATTGTAAACATTTTGAAAACTAGACAATGAATATTTTGAAATTTATCTACCTAATATTATGACTTGACATTGTAGGTGATAAGAAACAAAGCCTGATGAAAAACATCAAATGTTATTCAGCATTTAATGGTTAGAATAATAATAAAAAAAAAACAGTACAATATTTTATATTGCTTCTTGTTAATTGGTAGGCTGAGAAATGTTTATTAGATATATTTTTATTGCTATCAAATTGTTTCATAAAATAGGCATAAGCAGACTCCAATAGCAATCATGATTTCTTTTTTTCTTTACCTATTCCTTATATACACAGTATTTTTCCCTATTCAATATTGTGTTTTTTGAATGTGTAATTTTGTGCATGTTTATATTTTGTCATTCAGAATATTTCTGAATGACAAAACCTAGCCTATTTCCTGAAACATAATCATTGATGATTGCTAGCCCTATGTACTTTAAATTCTAAGGATGTTCTTGAGTCTATACTTAAAAACAAAATACAAACTTTCATTTTGGATCATTGTACGAGGCAAAAATCTTTACATGCAGTTTAAAATGTAGTGTTCTTGGTACACTCTTTATCAGAAGTTTTCATTGGGGTTTTACATTTTCGTTAAAGTGTTATTGCCACATCAGCCACTAGATTCAATTCCAAAATGTCATACTTAATCTTCACACTACTCTTGATAAGTGTATTCTAGTCACTTAAAGTATTATTCAATGTGATTGTCAATTGGATTCACTGTCAGAGATAGTTAAGATCTCATTTCTCTTGTCAACATCCTCACTAAGAGGAACTTATCTGGTGACAATGATAACTGCATGCACTCAGATGATTGGGACCATGAAAAATGAATGGGATATCTAATTTGTGAAAGTTAAATTAATGAGCAAAACACATTAATGAATAAGGCTTGTATATGCATTCTTACTTATATTAATAAAATGGTACTTTGGACATACTTTGTATTTTTTCCTGAATAGTTCAGAAATTTTAAATTTATTATATTATTCACTATTGGACTCATTACTATTTTCTACCTCCCTTATAACTTCTCATAGAGTCATATATCCCAAGTAATATTTTCATATTGTAAATATAATAATTTTCTATATGATTTTAAATAGGATTAACTATTTCTATTTTTAAATAACATTATTAAAGACTGAAAGAGTAAAAGAGTATAAAACACTATGACTGTATTTTTGCATTATTATTTTCAATTTTTCTACTGAGTACCCACTCCTTGGTAAAGATTATCTTCATCCCTGTTCTGTGAATAGCTGTGATTTCCCAATCCATCTGAAGATATTACATTCAAAATATTGGCTCTTAACTATATGGCTATAGTCACATTCCTATCTCTTATCAGTGTTTATTAACCAGTAGCCATAAATAGCAATTAGTAGGACAACTGAAAGATGCATAAAGCAGATATCTTGTTCTTGAGCAGAAAAACAGACCTTAAAAAGATACTAAGTGTCTCACACAGCAGCATTAAAAGTAGCCTAGATATTTTCTCATATTAAAAAGGATCCAATGAGAAACTCTGTGAACACAGATTGCTCTCTACATTTTTTAAAAAGATTTTATTCATTATTTCAGAGAGAAGGGGGAAAGAAAGGGAGAGAAACATCAATGTATGGTTGCCTTTCACCTGCCTCCAGCTAAGGACCTGGCTGGAGACCTGGCTTGCAACCTGGTTATGTGCCCTGGCTAGAGAATGAAACCAACCACCTTTGGGTTCCCAGGCCAGTGCCTTATCCACTGTGCCACCAGCCAGGTGCTCTCTATATTCTGACTAGATTTAGATCAAAAAGAAAAATTAACTTTGTAGGAAATATGTCATTAAAAATACCTGCCATTGTTCCTGGAAATAACCTGCTAAACTCTTAGATAAAATATGTTTGGACAAAACCAAGACATTGAAGATGAAGTAGTACTTTTTATTTTATCATCTCATAAGTTAGTGCCATGCCAGAAACGCCTTCCAGATGCCTGTTGCCAACCTGAGATCAGATCTTTCTCTAAACTTGTCAGAGGGTACTACATGCAGTTGCCTGCACCTATGGGAAGTTGCTTAGGAGCACAATGGGTAACACTGGATGCCTGTCTCATGAACATGTTGAATGTAGATAATGCCCTTGATTTAAGTAGTTGTGCATTTGGGTACCACTTCATTTTGGCTCCATACCTGTAGGAATCATATGAACCAGGAGTTTCAGCATGTATGCTGTACATACTTTTTGAAACCTTGTAGAAAACAATTTCAAACTAAGTCTCAGTGTTACGCAGTTCAAGGGATAAAAACAGGATCAAGACCAACTGATGTACCTAGATGTTCTATAATAAGTTATATTCTGATTAGTTTAAAGCTCAAATAAGCCTCAATAATGTCAATATATTGCGTATACATTTATTAAGACTTTAAAACTGCAGTGGAAAAATATTTAAAAACAGACAAAACTGGATTAAATGAAAAGTCTGAAATTAAAAACTCATTGTTTTGTTTTGTTTTTTTCTCATCAGTTTTATTATGTGTTTAGAGGGGACAGGTGCAAAATCTGAGTCACTTATAATTATGCCTTTCCAGTGTCACTTATTTAGAGTTATTGTTATGTAGTAAAATCTATTCTGAATTCTATCACCTATCCATCTATCGTCTATCTATCTACCATCTAATCTATCTTATCTATCAATCATCTATCATATATGCATCCATCTTTTTACCTATAATTTTCTTAATGGATAATTGAGATATAAACAACTATACATATTTAGTGGGGAGAATTGGATGAGTTTAGACAGATGCAAGCGCCCACAATGCTATCCCCACTATCAAAGTAATAGATGTATCTAGCACCTCCCAGAGTTTCCTTATGTCACTTTGGAGGGTTTTTTATTTGTCTGTTTATTTTGTGGTAATAACACTTAACATGAGATCTACCCTGTTAGATGTTTAAGTGTACAAAAGAGTATTGCTAATTATACACACTATGTTGTACAGCAAATATCTAGAACTTATTCACCAAGCATAACTAAAACTTTATGCCCATTGATTGACAGCTTTCTATTTTACCCACTCCTGAGCCCCCTGCAAGCACTACTGTATTCTCTGCTTCCATGAATTGAACAATTTTAGTTATCTCATGTAAGTAGCATTTGTTCTGTGACTGACTTATTTCACTTAGCAGAATGTCCTCCAGGTTCATCCATGTTGTTATAAGTGGTAGATTTTCTTCTTTTTAAAGACTGTATGGACGTAAAATCCATACATCTGTCAATAGACACTTGGGTTTGTTTCCATATTCTATCTGCTATAAATAGTGTTGCAGTAAACATAAGAGTACAGAAATATCTTTGATTTTAATTCTTTTAAGTATATACTCAAGAGTAAGATTGCTGGATTAGACATCTGTCTAGTGGTTGAGACTTCAGTTTTGGTTTTTGAGGCATGGATTCAAGTTCCGTATCTGCCACTTACTAGTGACCTTGGGCAAGTCATTCCTCTTTTTTGACACTGTTGCTTCACTCTTCCTAAAAATTGTATTGCTAGGTAATATAGTAGTTTTATTTACTACATTTTTGAGGAATTTGGACAATGTTTTTCATAGCTGCTGCACTATTTTATATTCCCACCAACATTGCACAAGTGTTAAATTTCTTCTCATCCTAACACTTGTTACATCTTTAATAATAGATATCCAAAAATAATGTGAAGCGATATATAGTTGTTGCTTTGATTTATATTTTCCTGAAAAATGTTGATGCTGAGCAGCTTTCCATATGCCTTTTAGCTGTTTGTATGTCTTCTTAGGAGAAATGTGTGTTCAAGTTCTTACCCCTAATTCAATTGGATTATTCGATTTTTGTTGTTGAGTAGTATGAGTTACTTATCAGTTTTAAATATTAACCCCTCATCAGATATATGGCTACAAGCACACTGTCTCATTTTGTATGTTGCCTTTCCATCCTGTTGATTATTTCCGTTGATGGGCAGAAGCTTTTTAGTTTGATGTAGTTCTCTCTACTTCTCTATTTTTGCTTTTGTTGCCTGTGTTTTTGGTGTCATAGCTAAGAAACCATTGATATGAGCAATGTCAAGATTTTCCCTTATATTCTGTTCTAGGATTTTTATAGTTTTGGGTGTTATATTACAATCTTTCACCCATTTTGAGTTGATTTTAGTGCATGGTGCATGGAGCTAATTTCTTTTCTTTCTTTCTTTCTTTTTTTTTTTTTTTAACATATGGATATCCAGTTTTTGAAACACCATTTGTTGAAAAGACTATCTTTTCCCCATTATGTGTTCTTGGAACATGTCAAATATCAGTTGACCATATATTGGGATTATAAATCAGACCACCTGCTAATGCACGTGGGTGAATTAAATTTCTGTTCTGTCTTGTGACACACTTAGGACTTGACTGTCAGCATAGAAGGCGGCCAGGCGAGAGGAGGTGGTTCAGGGACCTAGAAATAGATTCATCCCCCAAGGCAGAGTTGTGTTGTGATATATACAACTATATTGTGTTGTGTGTTCACCATTGCAAGTCAATCCTCCTTCCATCACCATTTATCCTCCCTTCACCCTCTTCCACCTCCCCCCTCCCCTCACCTTTCCCTCTGGTAATCACCATACTGTTGTCTGGGTCTATGAATTTTTTGCTTAATCCCCTTACTTTTTTACCCTGCTCCCCTACCCCTTCCCCTCTGATAGCTTTCAGTCAGTTTTCTATATTTATGAGTCTATTTCTATTTTGTTGATAAGTTTATTTTGTTCATTAGTTTCCACATAGGAGTGAAATCATACGGTACTTGCCTTTCTCTGACTGGTTTCTTTCACTTTGCATAATATTCTCCAGGTCTAACCATGCTGTCTCAAAGGGTAAAAATTCCTGTTTTTAAATGGCTGAGCAGTATTCTATTGTGTAAATGTACCACAGCTATTTTTGTCCATTCATCTATGATGGACATTTGGGCTGCTTCCAAATCATGGCTATTGTAAATAACGAACATGAGGATGCATATATTCTTTTGAATTGGTGTTTTAGGTTTCTTCACATATATTCTCAAAAATGGAATCACTGGGTCCTAAGGCTGTTCTATTTTTTAAAATTGAGTTAACTCCATACTGCTTTCCATAGTGGCTGCACCAATCTGTATCCCCACCAACAATGAAAGAGGGTTTCTTTTTCTTATACACCCTTGCTAACACTATTGTTTGTTGATTTATTATTGACAAATAATAAATTTATTTATCAATAAAACACTCATTCATATAAAGTGATACTTCATTATGAGGGGGATTATTTTGCAAGGTAACCTTTTTAAATTCATTATTTTTTCATTTAATTTGAAGTATTTAGATTTTTTATTTTATTTTTTACTTATTTGATAACTTGCATCTAGCTGATGATTATTGACCATTTCTACACCCTTTCAGAAAAATGTTTATCCAGGTCCTTGTCCATTTTTTAAATTGAAATGTTTGGGTTTTCTTTTTAGTGTTAAGTTCTTTATAAATTTTTATAAAGTTTGGATATTAAGCCCTGATCAGATATATCAGCAAATATTTTCTGTTCAGTGGATTTTTCTTTTTTCATTTCTTTGGTTTCCTTTGCTATGCAAAAACTTTACCTTGTTGTAGTCCCACTTGTTTATTTTTATTTTGTTTTCCTTGCCCAAGGCAATGTGTCAGAAAAAATATTGCTACAAAATGTATCAGAGATATCACTGCCAATGTTTTCTTCTAGGCTTTTTATGGTTTTAAGTCTAACTTTTAGTCTTTATTCCATTTTGAGTTTATCCTTATATATGGTGTAAGAAGGTGGTCTTGTTTCATTTTTTTCCATGTATATGTCCAATTTTCTCAACACCATTTGTTGAATAGAATATCTTTACCTCTTTATATGATGTTGCCTAAGACCATAAAGGCATAGGTTTATTTCTGGGCTCTCTATTCTATTCCATTGATCTTTATGTCTGTTTTTATGTGAGTACCATGCTATTTTGATTATTCTGTCCTTGAATTGTATTGGCTAAATAGTATGTTCAGTTTTTAAGTAAACATAAAAGACATGTTTTTCATTTTCAGCAGTAACTTTATTAAACAACGTATTCATCATTTTGTTCCACTACCTTCTGTTATCTTTCCAGCAATTTCATAGTTCCATTTCCCCAAAACTTTTACCTTTTTAAGCAAAGAACTGCTCCAGGTGCCTTTTGCAGTCTTATACGGAAGTGACACATTTTTTTCCATTAAGAGAACTTTGTTCCAGAATAAATGGAAATACGAAGGTATAATATCTGGTGAATATGGTGGATGAATCAGAACTTCACAGCCAAGCTGTGAGTTTTTTCATGGTAATCAAGAAAACATGTTGTCTTGTGTTATTCTCATGGAAGATTATGCATTTTCTGTTGACTACTTCTAGACACTTTTCATCAAGTGCTGCTTTCAGTTGGTCCAATTGGGAATATTACTTTTTGAAATGTGTGGTTTTATGGAAGGATCTCAAAATAGAGGACTCTCTTCCAATTTCACCATATGCACAATATCATCTTTGTTGGATAAAGAGCAGACTTTGGTGTGGTTGGCTGTGATTCATTTTGCTTGCCCCACAATCTCTTCTAGTCCATGTTATTATAAAGTATTCACTTGTTTATAAAGGTTTTAGGTAAAGGGAAGGAGAAAGAGAGGGAGAGAAACATTCATCAGTGTGTGGTTGCCTCTTGTGCACTACCAAATGCAACCGGCCATGTGCCCTGACTGGGAATCGAATGAGAGGCCATTAACTTTACAGGTCAGCATTCAATCCACTAAGTACATTAGTCAGGGCTGTAAAGAAGTATTTACTTTTTATTGCCCATCACAATTTGTATTTGTAGTTCAGGAGCTCAGCTCCAGGCAGGTTTACTTTGAATTCACCGAGACTGAAAAATGACAGCAGACCATTGAAGAGGGAAGTCACTCCAGTTTAATCTCCCTCCTGTGGGTGAGAACAGGAACAGGATCTGCCTTTTCAATTCTCATGGTGGCCAGTGAGAACAGGGGAGTCACAGTAGCTGAAATTGTCCACCTTTAGTCTGGTTCTGTGGCACAGGCAAGGTCATGGGGAGCCAACATCATCCAAGCTGCTTGAACAGCAGGGGCCCAGATATGTACATGTAGTTAACAAAGGTACCCGGCTGTGTAATTGCACAACACACACTAAGAAATTCTCTTAGATAGGGGTGAGGTAGGCAACTGAAAATACGTGCATGTGGATAAGAAGGTCCTGGCCAGGTCTCCCTGCCACAACAGTATTAAGAATGAAAAATGTAGTTTTCATTACATTTAAGTAGAGAATCACATGCAGAAATACAAAGTTTTGTTTGTTTGTTTAACTTATGGAATCCCAAACATCAAAACGATTAACATAACCAATCCGTTGAAAATGATTTTCAATGCTCGATTTGGATATTTTGAGTATGTTGATTATCTTGATGAATGTCTTGATTTGATGATTCTCAATTAATGTCTCAGTTAAATTACTATCAACTTTAACTGGTCTACCTGACTGGAGCATCATTCAGAGAGATATCTCCAATATGAAACTTCTCAAAGCACTTTTGACACATTTGATTAGTCACTGAACCTTTTCCATACATGAATCTTTTTTTTGTTTGTTTTAGTTTTGTTTTTATCTTCCTTGAAATTATAAAGCATAATATGCTGAAAATGTTGCATATTTTCTTTCATCTTTAATATGAAAATTGCTACACAAAAATTCACCAATTTTGATGTTTTTTTAATGCATACTGATAACACCTGTCACAATACATTTTAACAAAATAGTTTTAAATGAAGTTAAAGACAACTGAGCACTACTAGAACCAACTTATAGAAAGAACTAAACAATGTTTTTGCACATACCAGTACTATAGCTTGATATCAGGTAGCATGATTCCTCCAACTTTGTTTTTTCACAAGATTTCTGCGCCTATTCTGTGTCTTTTTAGGTTCCATATAAATTTTTTGAATATTCATTCTAATTCTATGAAATACATAATTGATATCTTGATAGGAATGACATTGAACTTATACATTGGTTTGGGTAGAATGGACATTTTAATGATGTTGATTCTTCTTACCCATGAACACAGTACATTTCTACTAATTTGTATTTTCCTCATTTTCTTTCTTCAGTGTCATAATTTTTTGAGTACATGTCTTTTACCTCCTTGATTATATATATCCCTATTTATTTGTGATGCAATTTTAAATAAGGTTGTTTTCTTAGTTTTCTTTTCTGATACTTCATTAATGGTGAATAAAAGTGCAACTAATTTCTGGATATTTATTTAATATCCTAATACTTTCCTGAATTATTTATTAATTCTATTAAGCTTTTAAAAAATCTTTAGTATTCTCTATATATTGTAATATGTCATGTGCAAATAATGACAGTTTTACTTTTTCCTTTCCAATTTTGATTCATGAAATATATTTTTCCAACTCTTTATTTTAGTTTGTGTGTATCTTTTGTTCTGAGGTGGATCTCTTATAAAAAGCATATACTTGTATATGGATCTTATTTTCTTACCCATTCAGCTACCTTTGTTTTTTCATTGGAGCATTTAAGCCATTGATATTTAAAGTGATTATTTATAAGTATGTATTATTGAAATATAATTCTTTTAACTATTTTCTGTTGTTTTCCTTTTCTTTTTGAAGACCTTTTAACACTTCTCATAATGCTGGTTTGGTGGTAACAAACTTCTTTAGCTTTTTCTTACCTGAAAAGTTTGTTATTTATCCTTCATTTTAAAATGATAGTTTTGCTGGATAAAGTAGTCTTGGTTTTAAGTTCTTTCTTTTCATCATTTTTTGTTGTTTGTATCAATTCCTTCAGGCCTGAAATGCTCCTGTTGAGAAATCAGCTTATGGGAGCTCCCTTGTAAGTAACTAACCAATTTTATCTTTCTGCTTTTAAGATTCTCTCTTTATCTTTAACCATTGCCATTTTAATTATGATGTGTGTTGGTGTGGATTTTTTGGATTTAATTTGATTAGGACTCTGCACTTCTTGGACTTGCATGTCTTTTTCCTTCATCAGTTTAGGGAAGTTTTCTGTCATTATTTCTTCAAATAGCTTTTCTATCTCTTCCTTTCTCTCTTCTTCTTCTGGTACCCAAATGATGTGGCTATTGTTATGCTTCATGTTTTTAGGAAGCTCCCTTAAACTATCCTTATTTGTTAAATTATTTTTCCTTTCTTCTACTATGTTTAACTGTATTCTGCTACATTTTATTTCAAATTGCTGATTTGATTCTCTGCTTCATTCAAGCTATTGCTTATTCCTTATCGTGTATTATTTATTTCAGATATTGTATTCTATATACAATATCTGAGCTGAGGTTACAATCTTGAAGCCAAACATAGTATGGAGGTAGAATTCCTTACTCTACTGTACTGGGCACCCCAGTCTTCTCTCTTAAGTGCCCCGAATGATGGGATGAGGCCCATCCACATTAGGAAGCATAATGTGTTTTCTTCAAAGTTTGCTGATTTTAATGTTAATCAAGTTTAGAAAATATTTTTATTGCAACTTCTATATTGGTATTTGACTAAACAATTGGGTATCATAGCCTAGACAAGTAGAAAATAAAATTAACCATTGCAAGGACTCTTCTTACTGATAAGCCAACTTAAGTTGGCATTTCTAATACTTTCAAAAGCATCTTAATTATATCATGGACAAATGGGAGAGAAACTGAAGAAACAAATAAGAGTAAAAATAAACAAACAAGAATAAAACATAAAGGAAGGATTTGATTGGTGATTTGCCGGCTGCCGCAATATAACCTATGTTTCTGTGAATTTCACAGTATAGATTTTTCTTCAAGTTTTTTGACAACTATACTAATTCTTATTTATCCAGGTATTAGAAAAGCAAGAGCTTCTTGTTTCTTATTCATCTGTGTCATTTCGTCAATTTAGAAAGAGAGCTGTTTCAATTGATCCTGAGCTTTAGCTCTGATATAAAAATTTTTCATGCACTTTACTTGGCATGATCTATGTTGAAGATAAACATAAACAATATAAACTTTTTAAACACCATAACGTTTTTCCTTCAAATTCCATAAACATATATATCTAAGAACCTAAAATGTGGTGCTATTATTAAGGATATCATGTAGTCTACTTTCAAATATTTCTCCTATATGTCTGTGGTCCAGAATTTAACTATTTCTGGACAAAAGCAAAAAGTGTTTCCACAAACAACCGCAGCAAGAATTTGAATTTTTCTTTGGAGTATTTTTTATGCTGTTCATGGAAACCAATAATTTGTACTTTTAAACTTACGACTATTCTTTAAAGATTTTATTTATTATTTTTAGAGAGAGGGGAAGGGAGAAAAGCAGATGGGGAGAGGAATATCAACGTATGGTTGCCTTTCACCTGCCTCCGCCTACAGACCTGGCTGGAGACCTGGCTTGCAACCTAGTTATGTGCCCTGGCTGGGGAATCAAACCAGCAACCTTTGGGTTTGCAGGCTGATGCCTTATCTACTGTGCCACCAGCCAGGGCTTAAACTTATAATTTTTAAACTATACCATTAAAAGCTACTAAGGCCAATATTTGCTGTAGAAAATAGAGCCCACATACCCTAGCTCATGTGGCTTAATTGGTTGAGCATCTTCCTATAAATTAAAGATCACAAGTTTGATTCCCAGTAAGGGCACATGCCTCAGTAGCAGGTTTGGTACTCGTCTGGGTATATTGAGTATAAGAGGCAACCAATTAATGTTCCTCTTTCTCCCTCTCTCTCCCCCTTCCTCCCCGCCTCTCTAAAATACACATAAATATATCTGAGGATAAACAAAGTGAATATGTTAAGTTCCCTATTTGAATGGGCACTCAAGGATACTTTTATCAAACAGGGCCTTTTAAAGACAAAAGGGTAAAAGTTTTCTATGATTACACACATAAAACACAGATTTTACTTAACAGGTCAAAGTAAAAATAAGATAGTTTATTTCTGTCAGTGTTTTCATATTAAGGCAACTTTACTGTTGCTGGAAAAATTGTAATTAAGAAATCTAAATAAGCTTTTTAACTCTTTAAAATAACATGATATTGGCACAGCAAAGAAAATTATAGGCTAATTATCCTTACTTAGCGTTTCCTGAGCTAAATATTTTATAGAGAAGAAAGGTTCTTATTTATAAGAGAGGTCCTTGTCTAATATGCAAATTCTATGCTATAAATTTCCCACAAGTGCTGACTACTTACTCCTTTACTGTACAGCTATTCACTATTTATTTAAATTATTCTTAGTTATATAATATAACCAGCCCTCTCTTCACAGTTAAGTAATTTGAAGCTAAATGACTTGTCCTGAATGAATCATCAACTCAACAAAGATATAAAATTCCATGCTGGTATGCCTAAAGTAATAATTTTAGAGTATGTTGTTATTTTTAAAGGCTTTTTTATATTTACTCAAGTGCTAGGCATATTATAAATCACTTCCAATTCAATCTAAGCCAGAGGTTCTTAACTTTGATCTATGGTCTTTTAATGATATTAAGATAAAGCAGCTCATAATACAGGTGTCTCTGATTATACAATATAAATTGTTACTTTTGAATGTTTAGGTGGCCCAAATACATCATTATGTGAGAAAACAAATCTTTTTTCAGCAGAGTGGTACTGAAGTGCTAAAGTTAGGTGAGTTTTATAATAAGCAAAATAAAAGTTTCTAAGTGGTATTGGAGAAAAATATCATAATGCCCAAACATTCTATTGGTCAAAATATAACTTTAGTAACCTTCATTAAAAATAGGTGTAACAATATTGGGGAATAATAATTCCCCATATCAATTCTCATAGCATAGAGATTGGAGAAGTCAGTTACTCAGCTCTCATCTCCCTTCTTCCAGTATAAAATCAAATGGGGGTTAAACAGTATTATTGGTGGTTCAATATGCCCCATAAAAGGGGGTTA
This sequence comes from Noctilio leporinus, assembly GCA_004026585.1. Classification (NCBI taxonomy): domain Eukaryota; kingdom Metazoa; phylum Chordata; class Mammalia; order Chiroptera; family Noctilionidae; genus Noctilio; species Noctilio leporinus. The sequence goes on from PVIW01001191.1 coordinate 33,948, forward strand.
CCTGTTTGCTGGTCAGAGGAGAGAAATGAAAGTAAAAAACTACCTCTGTTAATAGATGGATATATAAATGCAATGTGATATATACAGAGGATGATATTACTCAGCTTTAAAAGGGAAAGAAATTCTGACACGTTGTACAACATGGATCAACCTTGATCACATTATGCTAAATATGAAAATGCAATCACAGACAAATATTTTATGATTGTACTCATGTGAAGTACCTGTCAAATTGAGATAGACAGAAAGTAGAAGGGTCATTTTCAGGGGCTTGGGAAGGAGGAAACGGAAGTTACTGTTTAATGGGGACAAAGTTTTGGTTTTGGAAGATGAAGAAATTCTGGAGATGGGTGGTAGTGATAGTTGCACAATAATATGAATGTACTAAATGCCATTGCATAGAAAACTTTAAAATAGTTAAGTGGCATATTTTTCATATATATATATATATATATATTTACATTATATATGTTTGCATTATATATAACATAAATAAATATATTTAATGTAAATATATTTACATTAATTTTAAAACTATTAAAAACTACTATGTATTTTGAAAAAAAGAAAGGAAAAAGAAAGAAGGAAGAATGGAAGGAAGAAGGAGAAGAAAGAAAAAAGAAAGAAAGAAAAGTAGAAAGGAGAGAAGGAGAGAGAAAGGGAGGGAGGGAGGGGGAGAGGGAGGAAGGAAGGAAGGAAGGAAGAAAGAAAGGAAGTCTGTGGTCTAGACTTTGGAACGTAACTGTAGAGAGAACTGAGCCTGTGAAGTACATTCGGCATGTACACACATGTGCTGTGTACATCAGAAATTCAGGCACCAGCAACACAGATGGTAGCAGAACAAAACAGCCAGAAATAGGCTTTATTGTTGTGTGGTAGCAAAATACAACCTTTTCCATCTCATGACACACGTAAACTAATTGCTAAAACTCTATGGCACACCAAAAAAATATATTTTTTGCCAAGATGACAAAAAATATAGGCATAATTTTGATTCATTCATATTGGATGGCCATTTTTATGTTCTCTTGTAATTTTTATTTGGCAATCTAAGGGAAGAGAGGTCAATGCCCCTGACTAAATAGTCAGGTAGTGAATGTTTTAAAAATTCTTTGGCATACCAGTGTGCTGTGGCACACCTGTTGAAAATCACTGTTGTATAGGATCATGTGGGAAATACGTCTTAGAGGTGTTAGATCTGGAAGGGGTCTTGGAGAGCAGACCTGCAGGTCTGGATTTCCAGACTGTCTTTGGTCTGGTGGTGAAGAAAACCCTGCACAGAGCTTCCAGGAGATTTGACATGCTATATTTCAAACCGATAGCAGGCTAATGACCGACCTGGAGGCCAGGGACTCCTTAGGAGGGGTTAGCAAGCCTATGCAAGATTCTCACCCCAGACAGCAGGAGAGAACTAGCAGGGCAGGTCTATATACCCATTAGAACAAAAGAGGCTATATGTACCCTAGAACACAGAGGCAGTCTACCCAAGGCAACACCTGCAGGTTCTTCAAGGATGCTAATTTGGTAGCCCCTGGGCTCAGTGTTCAGGACTCTGGGATAAGATTAGTCTCAAGGCTAGATAGTTGGCAGGCTCCAGCGGAAGGGCCAGCCATATACAGAGAGGATGGGGGAACAGGGAACCAGCACCCTGCCCCCGCCACCTGGCAAGAGGACATCTGACTCCCCAATCAAATTAGAATAGTTGCTTAGTAGGAGGGAATAAGTGAGCAGACAGAGACAAACCATAAGGGTTTATTCCTACATCCCCTATACAAAGTCTGTTTGAAAAAAACCAGCCATTTTTAATATAACAAAAAGTTTTTTGCAACATCAATGTAACCTGGCAGCCAAGGAAAGTGAACTAGAGTGCATATGTGTGAACAATATGACCTCACTGTACTAGTCAGTGGAGATGGTAGACTCCATTGAGTGAGCATGTGTGTACTGTGTGGTCATTGCTTTCAAGAAGACTGAGCAAATAGAGTACTGAATCTGCATCAAATTTTGTGTTAGCTTGAACATTTCCCCTGGAAACTATTTAGATGGTTTAGAAGGCCACAGTTACGGGCAACTGGTGATCTTCATCACAACAATGCACCCACTTGTGCATCATGTCTCGTTCAGAGGTTTTTGGCGAAATACAAATCATCCAGTTGACTCAGCCCCCTAAAGCCCAGATTTGGTGCCCTGTGACTTCTGTTTTTTCCCAAAACTAAAATCACCTTTGAGAAAGAAGATATTTCAGACTATTGATGAGATTCAGGAAAATACAATGAAACACCTGATGGCTACTGTGTGAGGTCTCAAGGTGCCTACTTTGAAGAGGACAATACTTTTTGTATTTTGTATGTTCTTCAATAAATTGTCTCTATTTTCATATCGTATTGCTGGATACTTCCTGGACAGATCCAGCCATATATCTTGAATACACCATGAATGGCTGAGACAGGTTGTATCAATCAAGGCTCAGGCTAAGTTTCTTAAATTAGCCAAGTTGTAGTACAATATCACTGCAGTAACAAACAGCCTTCAAAACTTCAGTGGCTTATAATAACAAAGGTTTATTTCTTGTTACTCACTAAGTATCCCTAATCAATTGCTTAGGTGCTCCAAGTTGCCTTTGGTCCAGAAACTAATTTGACAGATAAGCCTCTACCTAGAACATTGACATTCGTGTGACATAGAAAATGTGAGCACTAAGCTGGCTCTTAAATCATTTTTCTTGAAAGCATTTTATCCCCACTCACTTTGCATTGGCCAGAGCAAGTCACGCTCACTTCAACCATTGCCTAAAATACACTATGAACAATGTTCTGAGAAAACCAAACTACAATCTTGGAGCAGGAATAGAAGACATAATCACAAGTGATCAAAAGCCCTATGTTTACTCTGAAAGAGAACTGTCTCCAAGGGGTGCTGTAGGTCAACAAAAAGGTAATTTCTGAAATGAACTTACAACACAGGGTTTAGGCAAAGGCTTGACAGCCACCTGCCAGGGGTGCCTGAAAGCAACTGATATAACCAGAAAGTTTACTGGGTTCGAACTGAAGCACCTGCACAATAGCATCCAACTCCAAAGGCTACAAATTAAAATTAAATATGCTCTCAACACCAGCGATGTTATGGCCTCAAGAAAAAGAAAAAAAACTGGTAAGGTGCAGGATGTTTCTGATCTTACACTTTTAAGTATTTATGTATCTACCTATTGCTAAACCTCTACTAAATTTGCTAAAGGAAAATTCAATTATTAAAGTATTTAATGGCTATTCTGATAAAAATTATATTTTAAATATTATAATTTTGCCAACCACAAAATTACAATCCATGCTAATGTAACATGATAATTAAATCAAAATTAACTTTAAAAAAAAAGAGAATTTTTTACATAATCATTTCAAGTTAAGCAATGCCTATATGTGGGATGGCTCTGTAATTCCAGGTTGATCCTATGTTGTCATTGTTTACGTAATTGAAACTGAATCACATGTCTAGATACCGGTTAGTAGAAAGTGGGCTAGGAGGAAAACAGTCTTATGACCCAGTTTAGATCATACCTGTTCACATTTTATAGGTATGAAGTTTGTCACAAAATTTTTATACAAAAATATTTATGGTTTTGGATTTTGATTGAAATTTCATTGAATTATGCATACAACTTTTGCAGAGATGATATATTTATGATATTGAATCATCTAAGAATATCTCCCCATTTATATAATCTTGTTTTCAATAACAGTCAGGTAAGTTAGGCCACACTTAACTCCCATGGTCAATGAGAAGTGACACTCCTTTGCTTGGAAAAAAGGGAGAATAAAGTTTTAAGGGCTTTCACATCATCATCTTAATGATTTCATGATTAAATAAGGCAAATTTTAAAGTAAGCTTATTTCACTGAAATGTACAATCTCACGGCCTTTTGAAGTTTTATATATTGAGTTGTCAACATTATAAACCAAGAAAGTTAAATGTTTTAAAGTACATAAAACATTAAGATATTATAGCTAATTCATCACTTTAATTTATATCCTTAGATGCTCTTCTCACTAAATATTATAAATTCTTCAGGATAGAAACCTTCACTAATAACTTGAAAAAACATTTGCTTATTTTTAGTAAAAAAGGTAAGATATTTAAAACATATTGTTATATGAACTCTTTTTCAAAGTTTGGACTTTGTTTTAGTATTTGGATAATTAAAGAAAATGTATAATACACAAGAGATGAACATCACTAAAACTGACTACTGTACGTGCCTATGTGATTGTCTTTTTTTCCATTTTTCCCCTCAAGAACAAAAAACTTTATTTTTAATTTTTAAATATTTTATTTCATTACTTTTAGAAAGAGGGGAAGGGAGAGAGGCAGAGAGGGAGAGGGAGACATCAATGTATGGTTGCTTTTCACCTGCCTCCAGCCACAGACCTGACTGGAGACCTGGTTTGCAACCTGGTTATGTGCCCTGGCTGGGGAATCGAACCAGTGACCTTTGGGTTTGCAGGCCAGCATCTTACCCACTGTGCTACCAGCCAGGGCTAAGAACAAAAAACTTTAAAGTTATATGCAGCTATAATAGCTTTAAATTCTTTTTGTTACTATTTTTGCTAATTTTTTCATTGTTCTCATAATTTTAAAATCATGCAGTCCTTTGTATTTCACATTCTATGCACTTGAAATAATTGCTCCTTTTAGAGTTCAAATGATCTTGCCCTTTAAGACTTTAAATCTAATCTTGCAAGTTATCTTATTATTCTTTATGACATATAAATGTTAATACTGAAACATTTTTTTTCTCCTTTGTATCTTTCAAAACAAAACTTTGATATACTATTTACTGCACTTACCATTTCACCTACACTTACAAATCTGGGCATTGTGCCTTTTCATATTAGTGACAAATGTCCCACAAAAATCCCTATTTTGATCCTTGAGTGTTTTTCTAACCCACTGCCATGGACAGTTTTCAGACAGTGCAGAGTTGCCTATGTCATACAATTGTACCCTAGAGCATAAATTAGTGTAACACATTTAGACTTTATTATAAAAGTCTTTAGTGATACATTAATTTCATAAACTACTCCTCTAACTGCAGCTCTATGAAAGATGAAAATGACAAAGAATATTATCTAAAGACTTTTGCCTGCCATACTTACTTACCCTGAAAACACATTGTCAAGGGAAGACATTAAGGCAGCTTGTTTATATTTAATAAGAAATAAAATGTCCATTGAAAGAATAAGCCTGTGGGTTTCTCTTTTCCAATTGCCATCATGAAGTGGAATTTTTCTGAAAGGGCAAGTAATTTAATAACTATTTATATGTAGCTGAGAAGGAACAATGAAAGTTGTCAAGTCATATTGGAACAGTTCTTAACGGTGGATATTTTTGGGAGTACTCTCATTACATAAACCAATGTAAATGCAACGGCTGTTCTGTGGAAGCTTCTAAATTCTGGTGAGATCAGAATCACAGATATCACTTTTCCTGCAAAAAGTGGTTCATTTCCAGAGTAATTAATAAGCATCCACTATTTGCTGACTTTGGAGAAGGCTTGAGACAAGGATGGAATAGAGATAATTAACAATTCTAAGACCTACTATTTTCTTCTATTCACTTTTTTATTTGTCAAATATATGAGAAAGCCTAAATTAAAGAAATATATTTAACAAGAAACATTAAGTGCCATATAAGCAGGAGGCAAATGATCATTAACTACTGTTAAGGACTAGATTAGATGGTCTTAATTCTGAAAGTCAGGTGGTAACAAAGCATATTATTGTGTTCATTTTCTTTGTCTTGGGAATTATCTGATTTTATTATTTTCTTCATATAGTCTCTTAGATAAATATGGGCATCTTTTATTTTTACGTTTAGCTTTGTCTTTCTCAGACTCTATGTATGTATGCAATGAGTTGAGGGCAAAATGTCATCATGTGTAGCCAAGAAAATCATGTATCACAGAACATTTGATTAAACAGTGCAGCAGGGGTGGAACATGACAGAGATCAGGTGCCAAGTAGTGAAGCTGGAAGCTGAAGAGATTGTCAGGAGCCAGTTTGCGAAAGAACTTAGATGTGCTACTAAGGGCCATATAATTTAACAATGGAAAATAAAATAATTCAATAGTGGAAGACAATGAAGGATTCTAAGCAGCCATAATTCTGTTTGCATTTAGAATTATAAATGTAGGAGCTGGTACCAAAAATAGGAGAGAAGAGATAGATGCCAAAAGACCATTTAGGAAAGTTGACAGCAATCAAGGGGAAGGGTTATAGGGGACAGTGGTGGTAGTGAGGATAAAGGAAAAACAGATACAATGGGAAGTGTGAACTATATAACTGAAATATTTTTAATAGCTGAAAATTTCATGGAAATTTGTGAGTGACTAAACATAAAAGATGAATGAGGGATAAAATCAAATTTAAGTTTAATCTGGAAGTCTGTAAACTTTATGTAAAAGGCGCTAGCTTCCAATGCCTGGTTTAAACAACTGAGTGAATTAATGTGACATTACCTCTTTTCCTCTAGGAGTTTTATGGCTTTGGATTTTATGCTTAAAAGTAAATTCAAAACCATCAAAGAATGCATGGCAATTTAAGCAATTGAATGAAAAATATTTTGACAAGTGGGAACAAAGTAACTGAAAAGGCAATACATCAAATGAAAATATTACATCATATTTTTAGAAACATTATTTTAATTGAGACACAAAGTCACTTTTAGAGTGTTCAAAATGAGGTCATTCAGAAAAGGGTCGCAGAAAATTACATACTATAAATTTTGAATTATAGAATTCCTTTTAACTTTCATATATTACAAATTAATATCAACCAAAATGTCAATGCTTTATTTTTATTTTATTTCTGGTCCTTTGGTCATGGTATTGAAGACATAAACTTTTTTAGTTCCTTTTTGGTATTCTTTAGTGCCTGGTAAACACATTGTCTCCCAAACAACTTAATTTGTGAATTCTATAACAGTGTTTTTTTCATATTAGCCATACTAAGTTTCCATATTAAGTGGTTTTCTTTAGCTTCCTAATTTTTAAATAATTCAATTTTGTATAGGTAGTATACAAAATTTACAGGATGCATTTACATAACCTTGGGCTGTCTTGCCCTATGAATACTCAGTGCTTCCTGCACTTCCACAATCTTTTTCTGAGGATGGCTCTCTCTCTCTCATCTGAGACAGAAAAGAGGATTGCATAAAGTATTGGAGGCAAGCAACCTAAGGGCTGGGGAACATAGAAAAGTCAGAGTCAAATATGTTCTGAAGAAACCCAAGCACTTGTTACTGTGATTGATAAACTGTCACCTTGAAAATTGAGCTGAAGGTAATTGCCTCCATTATTTTTCAGGATGGATGCCAAATTTCATTATGTCCAATTTAACAAATTTTGAGTTACCAGTAAAAGAAGGTAAAGAAATCTATATGGAATATTTTCCTAGGAAAAGTCATTAGACTTTGATGACTGCACACTGTGTGATGGACCATATTTAAACTTACCTAAGAAAAACGATTTTAATGACTTTATGTGCTCTTCTTTTTATATCTCTATGAAATTATTATGTAAACATTTCATAGATACTCCTGAGTGTGATACTGAGAGGCAATTTTAACACTTATTATAGAACTTCACAAAGTTGTGCCTCACTGCTTAATCACATAATAACATTTAGAAATTGTTCATAGTGAGTGGTAAAAATATCTTGCCATATACTGGCATGGCAATATGTGTTTTAATTGTGATTTTTATGTCATAAGAAAAAAGCACTCAAGAAATATCTGTTGTGAGAACCATAACAGAATCACCAAGCAGAGCAAGAACTTTATGAGCAAAGAGTATCCCTAATGGGAACTGTATTTTCATAAGATATTGCTGTTCTAAAATATGCATATTGATAAGCTTTCCTAAAGCTGTATTACGGAAACATCACCACTAAAGCAAGGATCAGTGAGTCCACCTAGGGTCCCATCATTGTACATTTCAAACAGAATAATAAATGGATAATATTTTTGGTATCCCAATGATAAAAGGCAATTATTTATTATATCCTGTTATAGAAGCTATAAAATATGACAAAATATTTACAATAAATTCCTTGCCTTTATGTTAGGTACACCTCATATTCTTAATTAACCATAAAATAAAGTTAAAAATTCTTAAAATATTTAAACAATAAACAAAAGACTGCTATACAGCAATATAAGATGTTTTATGATTTCCTTCACAGAAATAACATGAATCAGGACAAAAATATAAGCTTTCAGTTCCACTGAATTTTTTCTACTAATTTTCTGTTTTCAATTTAATTGATTGCTGTTTTAACTTTTATTATTCTTTTGCTTACATTGAATTTATTGATTTTAGATTTTTTTCTTCTCTAATAATGGCAGTTGGTGGTATAAATTTCATTCTTAGTACTACTTTCACTGCATCCCACAAGTTTTGATAAGCTGCATTATTTTTACTTAGCTAAAAATATTTTTTTAATTCTCTTAAAAATCCCTCTTTGACCATGTGTTATTTAGAAGTATGTTGTTTAATCTCCTTATATTTTAGGATTTTTCCAGTCATTATTTTTGCTATTGATTCCTGGTTAATTTTATTGTGACTTGGTTATATGATTTCTATTGTTTAATTTTCTTAATATATGTTTTATAACCCATAATGTGGTCTATCTGTCAAGTGTCACATGTGAGCAAATGAGTATTTTTTTCACATGCTTATTAATCATTTGTACATGTCCTTTTATGAAGTGTTAGTTTAAAAATGCATTCATTGGTTGATTCTTGTGCATGCCCTGACAGGGAATTAAACCCACAACCTTGGCTTATGAGGTTGAAACTCTAACCAATTCAGCCACTGGGCCTGAGCTTATGAGCGTTGATTGGTTTGCAATACTGTTACTGGATTATTTATGCTCATTATTATTTTTAAAGGTTTTTTTAAAGAGAGTTTTATCATTATTTTTAGAGAGAAGGGCAGGGAGGGAGGAAAAAAAGGAGAGAAACATCAATGTATAGTTGCCTTTCACCTGCTTCTAGCTACGGACCTGGCTGGAGACGTGGCTTGCAACCTGGTTATGTGTCCTGACTGGGGAATCGAACCAGCAACTTTTTGGTTTGCAGGTTGGTGCCTTATCCACTGAGCCACATCAGCCAGGGAATTATGCTCTTATTATTAATTTGTATGAGAATAAATGTTATTCAACACAATGAAATACTACTTGGCTATAAAAATTTTATCCTTTGTGACAGTATGGTTAGACCTGGAGAACCTTATGATAGGTGAAATAAGCCAGCCAGAGAAAGACAAATAGCATATGATCCCACTCTTATGTGGAATCTAATGAACAAACCTAGCTAATCAGCAAAATATAGAGACAGGTTTACAGATAGAGTAGGATCACAGTTAAGAGAAGGTATAGGGATTGAACAATGAAAAAAAATGTTCATAGACATGAACAACACTGGGGTGATTGTAGGGAGAGGAAGATATAAAGGGACTAACTGGTAACGGAAAAATACAATAAAAATAAAATTGTATAGAAATATTTTGTCAGTTTTATACTGTAAATGTGTTCTCTGGTCAGGTGGGTCAAATATGTTAGGCAAGTTGGCTAATTGTGTTTTAAAACATATTTTTTAAAATATGTTTCCATCCTTTTCCTCCACCCCTTCTCTTCCTCCTCCTCCTCTTTCTTGTTCTACTTAAACTTTCCTATGTTCTATGTGTGTCTTTTTTCAACTTAATGACTAGTTTAAGGTATAATACATAAACAAAAAGTCATCTTTTTGTTTTATATGTAGGCTGTAGGAGAAGGTAAATCAGTAATAAACAGAGTGAGCTGGTCAAGTTTTATAGGTCAATGAAATGTCAGTGTCTTGTTTGCAAATCTGATCTCTTTCACAAAATGTAGAAGAATCACTATCTAATAAATGTTTAAAGGGTTGCTGCAGTACAGTGTCTTCATTAAGTTGCTATTTGTGACTGGCACTTGAGGTCTGTGATTTTGAGAATGTCTACTAACTTGGCAACATTAAAAGCTCCAATGTCAGCAAAAATAACTAAAGAATATTTGTTGAGTAGTACCACATACTGAAATAAGCATTGAAAGATAAGATTTTTAGTAGTTGCTATAAATGTAATTGCAAATATCCTTTTAATATATGCATGGCATTTAGCTAGAAACTATTAGCAAACATGGATAAAGATAATATCTTCTTAAAACATGATCTGAATGCTCTCCTATGCTAACTTATTTAATCTTCTTTACAATCATTAGCACCCATTATCTCCATTAAATTTATATGGGAGCTAAGAAACAGAAAGATTAGGTAGCTTTCTCAATTTCATACAACAGATGTACTAAGATTATATAAAGAAAATAAAAACTTTATTCTCAGGTACATTATCTCCCTAGTAACTTTATTCCTAAAATGTAACTGGAAATGACATAAATAATGACCATCTCCAAGTCCATTTATCTTTAAAAAGGATAACTTGTTTTTAAAAAATCATTATTAGAGATAGATAAGGGAAGAATGCATACAGCAAAAATGGCTCAGACTAATTTTTTCTTTTAACTTTAAAATAGATTTAAGTACATTTACAAAAATTGTACAAAGAATACTAGTCCATAGTATTCACCCAACTTTTTCCAACATGACGCTTTGTATTGATATACCACAACATCAAAACTGGAAAATCTACGTTAGTACTTTACAATTAACTAAGATGTAGACGTTATTCAGTTTATTGTGTGTGTGTGTGTGTGTGTTTCTGTGTGTAGTTCTATGCAACTTTATTTTGTGTATAGATTAATTTATTCTATGCATGGATTATATCCCATAGAGAGATTCTTATTTCCTATCAATAATCTCACAAGGCTAGAACCAATGTTTTATATTTATCCCTATCCTTAGTGTAGAAGTTGCCCCACTGATTCAACCAGCTGCAAAACACATGAGAAAATGGAGCCATCAGTCCTGATTCACTAACTTTGCTCTAACAAAGAAGTGGTTGGGTTTCTAATTCCCTTTACTAGGG
>PVIW01001191.1:50000-76335 GCA_004026585.1 Noctilio leporinus
CAGGAACTAGTTGATTTTTATCCTGCCAACTTCTCTTTTCGTCAGAGACACAACTAATGAATGAAATGTTATAAATTATTTCTAATATTTTCTCGAGGATCAACATTTGAGGGCCTCTTTTTCTGTCGAAGTTTTTATCTTATACTGAGAATGAGAAGGTCTCAGACATTTTTGCTTTTTTACTTTTCTGGGGGGTCCAGAATTTTGTTGCAGATATATTATTGAAGAAAACTTTACCTATATATTTATATACGTGTTTCATTTGTAAAATCTTCTCAGCAGTGGTACAAATGTACTTTTTTCCTATTACTCCCTGTAATTGGATCCATCTTATAAAAAAATAAAACTACATTATAATGGGAGATAAATCCAGTGGTTATCAGAAGGCAGTTTTTAATGTAAATAAAAATGTTGTCATTTTCTTTGTTACTTTATATTTTCATGATTCTTTTATATTTTCTTTCCCAAAATTTTATGAAGATCAGCATTTTTTCCAGTATGTTCTATTTCTTTACATTTTTATAAAGGTCTACAGTGGTATAAGTATTTAATAAGTAAAAAGTACATTTCACAGAAATAAGATGCCCTGAGACTTAAAGAAATTTCATGTATGTAGTTGCTTTCAGCTGTAAAATTACCATATTTCAAAGGATATTAAAGGAGAAGTTTAGTTTCCCAAGAACTGATATATCTGATGATCTCTAATTTTAATAGACCTTTAATAAATAGTTGACATGATTGTTTTCCAATATTTTAAAGTTTTCTTGGCTTATGTATCTTTTCCCCTCTTCTTTCAATTATTTCCTAATGAGTTTAAGGAAGCATTTTTCCCCTCTCTATTATCTCACTTATTTTTTCATTTTTAGAAAGTCCAGGACTGCATGCATTGCACAGAATCAATCATTCATTTATGGATGAACTGTTTTAGACAATCACACTAATATGATAGGATGGGGGACTATTTCCTTAGGCTGTGAAATAATGTTTACTCATTCTGAAAGCAGTTTTCCTCTACTAGAGTCTTTAATTTTTCAATAGTTATTCATTAATTACCTAGAATGGGGAGTTAAAAATCCCTATATTTTGTCATAATTCTATGTGATAATGAGGTTAACACCACAAATCATTGAGTAGGGCTTCTATTATGTGTTCTAAGTAGAAGTAACAAGGAATTTGCACTAAATCTTATTGACCCTCACTGGGACAGTTCTATGGCCATGGGAATAGAGATAAGCTAAATAGTCATCATAGGATTTGAATTGTAGCAAAGTAAGCCTCATCCTCTAGGCTAAAGTGGTGCAGGACCAGAACCTGGCTTAGAGTGAGCCAATTTGGCATTATTCAGTTTTGAGGTTCTCTAGACCAGATGATCTCTGAAGTCATATTCAATCTAAAATCCTTTGTTGAACTAGCTATCTTTCACTTGTCATTGGTAATATTTAACTGGTAGCACAGTGGATAAGGCACTGGCCTGGGAACCCAAAGGTTGCTGGTTCAATTCCTCAGCCAGGGCACAAAACCAGGTTGCAAGCCGGGTCTCCAGCCTGGCTCCTCCCTAGCTGGAGGCAGGTGAAAGGCAACTATATACATTGATGTCTCTCTCCCTCTCTGCCTTTCTTCCTTCCTCTCTCTCTAAAGATAAATAAATTTTAAAATCTTAAAAAATACTAATACTATTAAAATATGATTTATAAATTGCTTCTTAATTCAGGTTATTTCTGAAAGATGGCTAATCATGTAGATTTTGTTTTGAAGCTTAACTTCACTTATAATCAATGACATGAATACAGTGTGCACAGCACTATTAATTATCTTAGATTCTGGGAATAGATTAAGTGTAGCTAATGTAAAATTATAATTACAGCCTTTACCTTTAAGGAGATTACCTGTTGACAGTTTTATTTGTGATAAAGAGCTAAATTTGTATTGTTTACACTTAGCCTAGTAGTTATTGCTATTTAAAGTAGTAGCTAGTAGTTAGTACTAGTTAAAGATTCTCCTTTCTACCTGATCTCTATTTTTCATTTTCTGCCATGTACCTTAAAATTGGTTTCTGAGCTCCTCTTATCTTGTCCTTCAATATCAACCAAGAGAGTATTAATTTCTTGTGTTGCTTTAATTTCCTGACATATACAGCATAATTGTAGGTTTTATATTACAAACAATTTAGTATATATATAATTTCTAAAATGCTCTCTTTGAAGACAAATTTTATTTAAAAATAAGGAAGTTTTTTAAAATTTTGACCCAATTTGCCCTCTACCTTAACCTTCCCTTCCCTACAAGCCAACCTTCAGTTAAAAAAAAAAAAAAAAAAATAGCAAACCTCCTTGCAATTCTCTTCAATCACAAGACTTATAGAGTGTATTATAACTGAGACTTATCTTTTCTACTAGAAACCCTATGAATAGAGACCGTGTCTGTTGTCTTAAACATTTTGTATAGGGCATTTTCATAGCAGAAATTCAATAATTAGCCACTGAACTGATTCTGTTTATCTTTCATTTACTCTATAATCCTCTGCGGTCTGCTTTCCTTATTCATGATACCTTTAAAACTAATCTTGCTGTGGTCATTTTTCTAAATCCAATGGAGATTTTCAAGATTCTAACTCATCTGACCTTACTATAATAGTTTAAAACTGTTCAATGATGTCTGTCTGGAAATTTTTACTTCTTTGATTTACATAATAATTGATTTTCCTTCTCCTGTTTTGAGTGATCTTTCCCTATCTATCTGAACATGCTAATCTTATTAATGTTCTACAGAGTTTCACTTTCAACCCCTTCTCATTTAACATTATCAAAAGTATGCTAAAGTTTTAACACCCATCTAACATAATGATAAATCTTGACAAAAATCTTAAATCAAAATTTTTAAAATCATATATCCAATTCCCCCTAGATATCCCCAACCAGATAATCCAAAGTGCTTTAAATTCAATATAGATAAAACTAAACCTTTTATCTTATCTACTATTTTCATTTCTACTTTAAATCTGTTTTAATTTATATTTCTTATATCAGTGAATGGTCCAGGCTTCCAACCACCTTTAAACATCAGAAAATTAGTTTTTTTTGCTAATGTAATTGGTTACCAAGTTTTGTTGATTTGATCTAGTTATACTTCCTTAATTTATCCAAATTATCTCCTCCTCAATTTAGGAATGTCATTGTCAGTTTTGACTAAGATGATAAAAACAGCCTCTTAATCACTTCAATCCTTAGTCCCTTCAACCTATGTTTACATTACTGCTAAAGTAATTACTTCTAAAAAATGTGACATACCACTCCATGTTTAAATCCTTTAGCTATTTCTCATTGGCTGTAATGAAACGGATCAACTACTCAACAGATTTCTCAGGCTCATTTTTTAAATTACTGACTTCTCCCATCAGACTCAACTCACTTTTAATCTCTTCTTTACCACAGAACTAGGCATGGGGACTATTTGAAGTCCCACAAAGTGCCCTAGAACAGCCTCTTGACCCATGGTCGCACATGCTTCCTTCTTCCCCTGGAACAACTTCCATTTTTCTTCACATCTCAATCATCATCTCCTCCATGAAGTTTCTCTAAAGTTATCTTGCCTTCAAGGTGCAGATGTGGGGAACCATTTACAGATCCTGCTATCATTTGTTGTAGTTCTTCCAAAGGAATTATACACAGTATCATGTCCTCTCATTTTCCCCATCCTTTTCAATATCCAATTATATTGAAACCACTTAAAGATAAAAGTGATTCATAATTTGTGAAGCACAACAAACTTCCTTTATTAATGAATGGCATTGAATGAATGAGTGAATGAAAACAGACTTCGAGTTATATCAAGACTTGTTTCTCAGGAAGTATTGTCTGTTTTTAAAAATTATTCATATTGTGCATTAATGTCTATGATTCTTATTATTTAGAATTCACTTTTCCATGTGATGTTTGCTTTAAAATGTGATTTCTATAGATACAAAGTAATTTGGGGGCAACAGATAATTGAGAGATATTTTAAAAATTTCAAGTTATCTTGAAATTCAATGTCATTAGTGTTATTATCTTTTCAATGTGTGTCCTACCTTTGGGGATGATTATAAATATATTTAAATAGTGGTTCCACTCATATTCTTAGCAATTTTTAATTTTAGGTAGATTAAACTGAAATGACTTTCTGAAATTGATTTATATTCACATTTATACATACTTCACATTTATTTAGAAGTCAGATAAAGTAGGAGCAGGTATTTTTGGCATAAAGTATATTGAGCCAAAAGTTAAAATGATCCTGATATTTTAAACTGGAACTACTTCTATATCTAATGTACTGCTTTCTAAAACAATTAAAAAGATCAGATATAATGAAGATAGTAATTGTAGTTTCTGAAAAAATATAAACATCCCCTTTTTGTTATTATACAGAATTATGATACATAGGGCATTTTCAATTTGTACAGTTACTATTGGGCAATGTGTGTCACATTACCTCTGTTCATTTTTATGCAGGATGCCATATTATCATTACATTATCTTCTAAAGAATGTTACTCATTATTTCATTTAATGTTTACTCCTTGAGAAAGAACACTGAAGACCTTCATAAATACTGCCATTTATATATCATCTATGAAGAGATAATAAGAATAGTTTAAGAAAGTATTGTTTTAGATATTTGAGATGGATGGACCTTGAGAACATTATGCTAAGTGAAATAAGTCAGTCAGAAAAAGCTAAGAACCATGATACCACATATGTGGTATATAAAACTGAAACTCAAGGACACAGACAGCAGTCTAGTGGTTATCAGAGAGCAGGGAACCAGGGATTGGTAGGAGGTGAAGGGAGCTTAATATAGAGTGAGAGAAGGGGGTTTGATTTGGGGTGGTAACCACACAGTGTAATATACAGATCTTGTGTAATAGAAATGTACACTTGAAACCTATATGATCCTATTAACCGATGTCTGCCCAATATATTTAATTAAATTTTTTAAATAATATTTTTTAAATTTAGATGTTATTTGAGAAGTATAAACCAAAGCAAAATGAAATTTTTATGCCAGTACTTTATTTTTTTAAGTGTTTAATTATGATTATTATATGAACATATATTAGACCTTTCCAAATGTAATTGCCAGATTCTAGTAGATGGTATTTATACTATAGCAAACTCTTTACATAATTTTTCTCTTTAAAAAATATTTTGCCCACTGTCTTCTCACCTTCCATGCAAAAATCCTATATGCTTTATTTATCCTTTAAATTAAATGTACCAATTTCTAAGTCATATACTTAAATAGTTCATTTTAATTGCTGTTAAAAATTACAAATGTTAAATATAGTAGAAAAAGAAGTTTTCCCATGTGGTAGCAAATGTCCTGGAACATCAGCTATAGAAAGAATCTCCATTGAAAATATCTATCAAAAGCAATTTGCTCATAAACCTCTCAAGCAGAAAATACACAATCACTATAGAAACAATTCTTTGGAAGGTAGTCAACTTTCAAATAACCCTAAAACAAAGCAACCCAATGGAATTTATTTTCCTTGGAGGGAACTCACTGGTCCCCTCTGGAAAGCAAGCCTGGAGCAAAACATTGGAAAACAGTGACTGGGAAGTGTGAACCCTTCCTGATGAAGAAAAGGTAAAAATATGTTCCTTCTTTCTGGGAGACTAAAGAGGAGTCAGTTTGTTTCATAAGTTATTGGGAAATGGTACAGGTCTGAACAGTATAGGTTATAGAAAGTCCATAAAAAGGGTAACAGGACTTATTAACTTCATGGTGAGCTGAAATAGAGCCCCAGCCATTTTTCTTTCTACAATTCATATAATCAGCATTAGTCTGGAATCATTCAGAAAGTTTAAGAAACATAAAGATGAACACCTTGTTTTATTTTTTTCCACTTTCTTTTCAAGATTACCTTTAAGATGTGAGACATTGGGAGGCTGCCATGTGCCCTTAAGGCCCTGCCCCTTAAATATTACACCGGTTCACTGGGTAGCAAAAAAATCCACATGCATTTTTCTGTAAAATAAAAGATACATTTTTAAATTTTCACCAATAACTTTATTGATTTGGGTATTTTTACTGTATCAGCTACCTCCTCTGTAGTATAATGTTGATTGTTCTCAATCAGTGTCTTGATTTGATTGCTATCAACTTCAACTGGTCTACACTACCATGGAGCATCATCAAACTAGAAATCTCCAGCATGAAACATCTCAAACTGCTTTTCAATCAGTCACAGCACCTTCTCCATACACTGCATAAATTTATTTTTTGCATTACAGCTGTGTTTTCATCTTTCTTGAAATAATAAAACATAATATACCAAAAATGTTGTATATTTTCTTCCATCTTCAATATAAAATGGCTGCACAAAATTTCACCAATTTTGTTAACTTTTTCAAATTTTCAAAAAATGCACACACACATATGGCAGCTGTCACAATCAAATATTTTTTTTGAATGATGTTAAAGACAACTAGGTGCTACAAGAGCCATCTTGTAAAAAACAACAAGCTTTACTTTTTTCTCTTTAACATAATTTTTAGATAACATTTTGAATATAATTATATTAAACATTTTTAGCTGCTAGGAATTTCCAGAATAAATTTTAAATTGAATTTAAGAAAGGCTTCAGGAATGATAGAAAATCTAACAATTGACTTAAAATGTCATGACACAATTTACCACAATTCAGTAAAATAACCATATTAGAATTAAGAAACATAATCTAAAATTTGAATGTGCTAATATGCCCCAAAGCAGACAAGAAAACACATTTACTTGTAGAGGAGACTCTTATTATAGAGGTGGTTCAAGCCCTCTTTTCTTACCCTGACTTTATACTCAATTACAAAATGTTTGCTTATTCAATTTGTTATTTCTAACCTGTTATTAGCTTCACATGGAGGTTTTTAGGCTACAGTGTTTTATGTAATCAAAAATAAGAAGTGATATTAAGATAAAATGAAACCATAGGGCTGAAATATTCAGGAGAACAGTACTGTGTATAGTATAGATGGACAAAACCTTACGCTCAGTTTCCTAACTGTGAAGTGCAGAAAGGAATCAAGCAAGGGGTGGTTAGAAATGGCCTCTGGACTTCAGTTAGGACCCTTCCAGTTCCAGTTGTAAGTGATCCTCTCACTGAGTCTCTGTTCATTCTTTTGCAAAATGAAGGAGTGGAACTGGACCAAGTTTCTTTTATCTCTAAAGTTCTATAATGTAAATTATTATGAGCTGGACTCAGAAAGCACTTAAAATATGTGTACTATTCTGTTTAAGGAGACAATGTTATGTAGAAAGGATTCTAAAATGGATAAAATAGAAACAAGCATTGATGATATTAAAGTGGATTAGCTCCCCATTGTTTGAAAACTTTAATGTCCGTATAATGTATTTCTAAAAACAGTAAGCAAATTAAAAGTCACTGCAATTTGACCAAAATGTAAGCGATATTCCTAATTTAATATTGAAGTACAGTGGAACCACGATACTTGTCATTAATTCTTTCTGGAGCTCATGAGGAGTGAGAGTGCCCAAACCCATGAGTACCGAGCAATAAAACATTTTCTCTTGCAAGGTGGCATCATGACTCATCATGACTCATACAAATTCTAGAAAGTGAGACGTGTCCTTGGACTGAGTGCCGAAACATTTTTTTTCTCATCAAAATTTGATGACTTCTGTAGTTGATGAGTACTGAAGTATGACTCTAATTCACATACTTAATATAAAATAACATTTTATATTCTTAAAAATTAGGTTATTAAATCTAATTAACTATGTACTCCAACAATGTCAATTGAATCATAAATTTGAACAAAATAGTATTAGATTGAAAGAGCTAACTCAGAATAAATCGGCCACAATAGGATGTAAGGTGACAATAAATTTTCTAGAAAGCTGAGTGGGTTATAAAAGAATAGTTTTGTTGATTGATTAATCCAAATTTAGGCATTTTAGGTATGCAATTTCATGCCAAGACTGTAGGGTGCAATTTAGAAACAGAAGTGGTTGACAATTTAAAATATGCTTCTTCTTGTGGATGCACTGAACAGATGTTCACATCATTTTTAAATTTTGTTTTGTTCATGTTTATCTGAGGCAGGTGTAAATGTAGACTGCTGTAGAATTAGGATACTTGGATTCTGCTTTTGGCTCTACCATTAATTGTCTTGATGGCCCAAAGCAATTCGGTGGGTTGAATTAGAGGTTTTGACTAATGACTATTAGGTTCTTTCAATCTGTAAAATAGTATATGCTTACAAAATGTATGTCAGAAAAAATGACTAGCAGGAGAGTCTGGAGTAATTTATTTCCATCAATAAGTATTCCTTATTCTTCTCCTTTCTGATTTTACCCCATTTAACCTGTTGACCTTTCCAAAAATTTTTGACTCTCAGTTCTCTACTATAACTTCACAGTTAAACTGTTACTCCTAGCAATTCCCCACTTATTCAAACCTCAGAAATCTTTCCTTTGTATCTAATGTCTTTATAATTCATATCTGTAGCTTTTGTGTCCTGTGTCTTTACATATTGCTTTTGTTTTTATTTTTAATCTGAGTACAAATATAGAAGTTGAAATAGCACAAATATAAATGGACAACAGATATATTAATAGAAACATATATTAAGTATGTTTCTGAACAAAAACATAACTGAAAAAGACACCTTTTGCACTTTAAAGATTTTGTTTTATGTAATCTTTATGAACATCCAAGTACATAGGATTTGGAGGGTTCTGGATTGTATTAAAGTAACACAATAGTATTACTCCTTCTCTTACTGCTAATATACAATAAAGCAAAAGTTAAATCCCCTTCTGGTAAAAAATTTGAACCAATTTCTTTTACACTTTTTTTAAGGTGGTCACTGTTTCTAACAGATGGAGTAAACTATGACATACACAGTGTGATTTGAAGTGTAATGAGAGCACCACTTTTGAGAAATATTTTCTAAGCCTTACAATTTCTGTGAATTTTCAAGGATTGCTTTTATATTTAAGGAGACATACAACCATGGATAGGAGGTCTACTATCTTTTCCGTGTTAATTAATAATTACAGTGAGTTTCAATTTTCTAATGTGAAAAAGAGTTCAGATCTACATTTTATAGGATACCAGATAATAATAATTTGTAATTGTAATAATAATATTTGAAAAGGAGTTGTCTCAAGAACTTCAGAGTGAGCCTGACCCACCTACATTGCCACTGGAAGTTGGATTTTGCAAAGCCAGAGGACATGAGAAGAGAAGGATATATAAAAGGAAATTGAAAAAACACATAGAAGGGGTATGTGAAGGTAATGTTCTGAGTTAAAATGATTATAATTTAAACTTCATAGCAAATTTCATTTAAAAATTACAGTTCTATTTCTTCCTTTTAAAATTGAGTAGTAAATATTTCTACCAACAAGGCACTAGGCTTCTCTTTTCTCCATCCACATCCTCACCAGCATTTGTTTGTGGATTTGAGTAACAGCCATTCTGACCATTGTGAGGTGATATCTCAGTGTGGTTTAAATTTGCATCTCTCTCAGGGATAGTGATTTTGAGCCTCTTTTCATATGTCTATGGGCCATCTGGATGTCCTTGAGGAAGTGTCTATTCAGGTCATTTTTTAAGTGGATTGTTTGTCTTTCTGGTGTTGAGTTGTATAAATTCTTTATGTATTTGGAGTTTAAACCCTTGTCCAAAGTATATTTGGCAAATAATGTTTTCCCCTGCAGTAGGTTCACTTTTCATTTTGATGATGATTTCTTTAGCTGAGCAGAAGCTTTTTAATTTGATGCAGTCCTATTTGTTGTTTTTTTTTTTTAAATTTCCCTTGCCCTGGGAGATATATTGGCAAAAATATTATTATGTAAAATACATGAAAGTTTACAGCCTATGTTTCCTCTAGGACTTTTATGGTATCTCAACATATATTTAGGTATTTTATCCATTTTGAGTTTATTCTAGTGTATGGTATAAGTTGTGGTCTAGTTTTATTCTTTTGCAGGTCTCTGCCTAGTTCTACCAACATTATTTGTTGAAGAGGCTATTTTTCACTCCATTTTATGCTCCTAGCCCCTTTGTTGAATATTAATTGATCATAGAGACATGGGTTTATTTTGGGGGTCTTTGTTCTGTTCCACTGATTTATTTGCCTGTTCTTATGACAGTACTAGACTGTTTTGATTACAGTGGCCTTGTAGTATAGTTTATAGGTATTGTAGTCCTTCCAACGTTTTTCTTTAAATTGTATACAAGTATCAACAGATAGCTCATATTACTTTGGGAAAAGAGACTCCAGTGTTTTTTGAGAAAAATTCTAACTTTTCTTGCAATAATTTGTGTACAAATGAAGAATTTTTACTTCCTTTTAGGAAGACTTAAATTTTTTAATTTTCATAATGGAGTTACAACTCTAATTCATTCTGGATTTCGGAACACTTGAATCATCATTTGTTTTATAGTAACCCTATACTTCTGACCCCTATATAAGAGAGGAAATTGGTACTGGCTGCTATTTACCTCCTGCCAAATATGAAGTGATTTTTAGAGAACATTTTATGTTTATGTAATTTGTGCTACTCAGATATATATTTGAATTAAAAAGTTACCTTGAAAACTATAATTTGGTCTGAACAATTTAGTACAAAATAAAATTATTTTGAATAAATTCAGTTTTGAAATCCACTATGTGAAGCTAGGTTATGATAAGTAATAAACAACTCCCCAGTCTCAGAAACTAGAACTACATCAATTTTATTTCTTCTTCACGCTTTATGTCCATTATAAGTCTCCAGAGGTTTTGCTCTGAATTATTCTCAATCTAGTAAACAAGCTAAAGAATCACTACCATCTTGAACATTATCATTGTATCATGACAGGTCAAAACTGCTGTGGAGTCTTGTTTAATACCACACAGGCATTGAATAACACATGGTTCTTACACTTAACCACCATTAACTAAAGTGTTCACATTGATGGACAGCCACAGTGAGTAAAGAATTTGAGTTGTTATCTATGTATAGAAGAATGAGAACTGAATATCAACAAGTGGAATATATAACCGCCACATATGTAAATGGCTTTAAACAAATATTTAAAAACTACTACATGATCTTTTTCTGCCACATTTCATATATATATTACTAAGAACATAATTTTAAAATAGATTGATTTTTGATGCATACAGAATAGTTTATACAGATCCCCATTAGAATGTTATTTTAGATTACATGTCAAGAAAGCTTCATTTCTGTTACTTTTTACTCTTTGGTTCATTTCCTATCTCATATTTTTCAATGTATGATTGACTATTTTTCTTTTTGTCATGGCTGCCTGGAAACAAGATAAATTTAAAACCTAATTATAAGAATTGTGTTGAAATTTTGAATTATAAAGTTTTCTTTTCATATTTTTGCATTTTCCCCCTTGCGTGGATTTTGTTTGCATTTCTAAATTAATGTTTATTGTCTGTGTTATTTGTTGTCAAAAATATCAATTTTTGTACAAGAAAAGTTAGACATAAAGCAGCTAAGACACACTAAATAGATGGGCAAAAGCAAATCAATTAAAATGGAAATTTATTTTAAAATCTTTCTAAATCCAAGTTAATGAGGAAATCAAAACTAAATTCAGAAACTACTAGGAAAAATGATAATCAAAAAATTGTATCCTATATATCAAACTGTGTAAAACTAAAAATTGTATGTAGAAGAAAATGTTATGGTAGTAAAAGCCTGTTAGAAAGCTTCTTAAGAACTTAATAAGTAGAAATAAAAGAAGAAATAGTTAATGACTAAATTTTAAGCTATGTATAGATATGTATTTAAAAAAGCTTTTTAAAATGAGTAAAATAGAGCATTCCTAAAGAAAACAAACCAAAATTGTCTAAAATTATTGTCACATAGTGAAGCACCATTAGCATCATAAAAAGTCAATCTGCATATATAGTAACCATTTTCTGACTGAGAGCAATAAAATAACTTCTTTTTACAACATTAATATATTCTGACAAATTCTTAACATGGAAATGAAGTGTTCTGAGGAATGATCTCTCCTTTATCACTTCCATAAAAGCACCATAGGGGTTGGTAGAGAGCCTGCTAGCAAACATAACAAATTATACTTTATTTCTTCAAATTAAGTGAAATGTTTACCTGAGATGTTTCATGGAGACTCTTTAAACTAGGTCAGATTTGATGATGATACTATTATTATCTAGTTAATTGTCTCAACACAATGCATTAGTGTGCTCAAAGTACGTAAATCTATAGTAATTAATAAAAGCATTTCTTAAATTAGTAAAATGTTACATTTAGAGAATGCTTAAAAATTTTTTTATAATAAATTCATCCAGTTGTCTCCTAGATATTATATAATTGTTAGCTATTTTTTCACCCTAATTCTATGCATTATATAATAACAAATTTGTGTACTTTTGTGACTGTTACTTAGAAGTTGGAATTTCTTTTCTGCAGAAACAACTTTCCCATTAAATGGTCAGCATGTATGCATATAGTTTACATTTTCTCATCAGTCTATCTCCATGGAGCTCATAATTAATGTTTAGAAGCCAGATTTAATTAAGAGGATGCCAAAGAAGAATATGTTGGAGCTGAGTGATTTGGATGTAAGCATTTTCTGCATGTGAATCTTAAATTTGTAATTAAGCAAACAGCTTTGGATGAAAAAGATGATTTAGCATCTTTAACTAAATACCCATCTTTAAACAAATGTATGATTTCCATATTCTAGTGATTTACATTTGCAGAGCCTGTGCTTTAAGTTCTAAAGGAGATTATTTGAATTCAGGTGAGTTAGCAGGAGAACAGCACAATGCATCAGTGCTTATGGGGAAAAAAAAAAAAAAAAAAAAACCCTGGCTGGTAGAACAGTGGATAAGGCACCTGCCTGGGAACCCAAAGTTCACTGGTTCAATTCCCAGCCAGGGCACATAATCAGGTTGCAAGCCAGCTCTCCAGCCAGGTTTCCAGCCAGGTCCCCACCCAGGTCCCCAACTGGAAGCAGGTGAGAGGCAACCATACATTGATGCCTCTCTTCCTCTCTGCCTCTCTCCCTACCCTTCCCTCTAAAAATAATAAATAAAATCTTTATTAAAAAAAAGCCAAACTTCTAACAAAGTGCCCATGAACTTTTATATGGTCATGTTGGCTGCTGCATGTATAATTTGTATGCTCAGAAAAAAAATGCTATGATGTCATTGATAAAGAGATAATAAGTAAAGAGAAATATAACCAAGGGAAATAATTATATTATTTGATTTCAAAATTACTATTTGATTGGAATATAATTAAGTCTTTTTTTAAATGTCTTCTTGAGCATTTAGGACTTTACAACTATATGTGATCAACTTATATATATTTATTACTGAGAAGTTATGTTATGTTTGAATTAGTATTTATATCTTTAGGTTTTAAGCTAAATAGAGACAGACTCAAAGAGCAAGCTGACAGCTCTGGGAGGCCCGGTCCAGTTTAATAGGGTGGAGGGACAGAGCAAAAAGAATAAGGACTCATGGACAAGGATAACAGTGTGGTGACTAGAGTGTTGGTGGACTTGGTGGAGGTGGAAGAGAATAGACAGGGATAAGTAGTAATATAAAAATTACAATAAAAGTGAACTATTAAAAATGAAATAAAGTTAAAACCCTAATATAGAATCAATAATCAAGAAATTAAGTTACACTTTAGAACAAGATCAAATAAATTATGTACATTATTAATCAGATGTCAAGCATTCAATGCAATTAATTAATACAGACCAAAAATAAAGTCACAAGAAGATAATTCTAATATAAATTTAAAGTAATTATCTATAACCTTAAAATATATTTCTTTTAAATAATGTTATTTTTAAGTTTATATTTAAGAAATTTTTGTCTGGTGACTAATAACTTTTGTACCCCTAGAAGACTGAATGTCCTTCTATTAGTAAATATATGTTCAGTAATAATCCAATCAACATGATGTTGCCTTTGTTAGGTTATTTTTATTACAGCATTCAAATGAGACATGAATATTTTCCTTCCTTCTTTTCTTTCTGAATAGCCCATTCCTCATTTTTGCCCTCACTGATGTCAATTCATGTGCATTATTTATAACTGAAAGTGTACTTTAAATTGCCCATGGAGTCAGGCCACATAACCAGGTTGCAAGCCAGGTCTCCAGCCAGGTCCACAGCTGGAGGCAGGTGAAAGGCAACCATACATTTATGTTTCTCTCCCTTTCGTCCTCTGTCCCTGCCCTTCTCTCTGAAAATAATGAGTAAAATCTTTTAAAAAATCAATAAATTACCAATGTATCTTTCCTTAGCTTCTTCCAAAATAGAAATTTATCTTAAAAAGGTGTAAGTTGTACACTTGAAACTTATAATTTTATTCACAATTGCCACCCCAATATATAATTAAACTTTTTAAATCATCAATAAACTTAAAGGTAACCTTGATATAATTAACCATACTGTCCCTTCAGCTTTCATTTGAAATAAAAAGGTTATTCCCCAAAACATTGAGTAAAGCAGTTTAAAAATCGCCCTAAGTAGCAATAACTTTTTTAAAAAAGAGCTAATAAACATCTTGACCAACATGTAAACAAGGGGGAAATATCAAAAACCAAAACTATCTGTAAAAAGTGTGCATTTATTCTTACATGTTTAAACTTCAGTCACCTTCAAAGTACTCTCCATTTGACACAATATACCTCTAGAGACTTTTATTTCTCCACTGCTCAAAACAGTTTTTGAATTTGCCAAATTTCAATGCCTTTTAGTGCTTCTGCCATTTTTTGTTTTACTTCTTCCACGTTCACAAAATATTTCCCTTTAAGGACATTTTTCATCTGGGGAAACATTAAAAAAGTTGCTCAGGGTGAGATTGGGTGAATAGGGAGGGTGGCACATGGGGGTGAGGTCATTTTTGGTCAAAAACTGCTGAACATTTAGAGTCGTGTGGGTTGGAGTGTCTATAGATTACCCATCATGAAAAGGGCAAATGCTTTGAAAGAGACTTTAAAAAAAAAGTGCTGAAGCCAAACACAGCTTCTCACATCTGCATCAGCTGGTGCACTGATACAGGTGGGTTCCTAGACACTCCTTTAGCAGGAAAAGTCTGTACTACAAGGGGCCCACCCTCTAGGAGATAATTCCAGCTTTGTGGGGTTCCCCTCCCTGTAATGACAATTCTCTTTGCAAATTCTGTGGCAGAATTCATGAATTCAACTGTCTCTTGGATTTAAGAAATATTTTCTTAGAAGAAGAAGGTCTTCCATGTACTTATTATTCATGTACTAGCTCATTATGTAGTAGAAGAGACAGAAGGTCATTATTACCCAATTAAATATGAAGTTACAATCTGTAATAATAATGATGAAATAAAATTTCTTCTTGAACAGGTAGGTTCTATCACTTTTGCATTTACACTACAGTCAATAAACATTCTTTTAAAAATTCCTATTATTTTAAATAACCTTACAAATTGAATTTATATTATGGGAAACATGTTGCTGTTTTTTAACACATATAGCAGATATATTTTTCATAAATATTTGTAGTATATTTTTTAAGGATTACAACAATGAACTTTTCATGTAGGTATTATAAATAGTATTAAAGATATTAACATATTTCAGCATTTGGGTATGTTTATAATAGAATTTGTGAATTCTATTATATTTTTAGACAAATTATTACATGCCATTTTGAATTATTTTACTGAAGGTGAGAAAATTTCCTCAAGAAATTTCTAAAAAGTTTACGCACGAGCATATGACGAGCACAAAATTGAATATCTAGAAGTTTACTTTCCATTTTGTGTGCTGAGTGATGCAGGGAGATCTGGCCAGCTTGCGGGGGTGGGGAGGGTGCGGGGGTGGGGGGTGGAGGTTGGGGGGATGGGGGTGGGGGTGTCAAGGTTGCAGGAAAGGCTGCCTTAGGCAGGTGAACAGGCCCAGGGCTGCAGCAGGAATTGCAGGAATCTGCAATGACAGATTCCACCAGGGCAGAAAGCGGACAGAAGGGAGCCTTGCAGACTCTGCACAAGGCTAGAGCATGATGGGCGAAGGGAAAATCTCTCCTACCCCCTTCCACTGCCTGAGTGAAGGAAGAAGCAGAGGTCCCAGTGGCACCTGTACATGAAGGGTAACGTGGCGACAGGGGGAAATACTTGCTGGAGTGGCCTGGAAAAAGGGTGGGACTGGCTGTGGGAGCTGAGCGCCTCCTGAGCCCATGGAAGTTGGGCCGGGGATGGAAATGAGGGAGGGCAGGGACCTCAGCTTCTCCTTCCGCTGAGAGCACCACGCCTGGCTGTGCAGGACGGAGGCGCCCGGGACCCAGCAGGCCCGAGAGCCCTGTGGCTGCCCGGGGCCAGGAACACAGCCCCTGTGCCTAGGGCAGAGGCTGGACTCCCAGGGAAAGCCTGGAGCCCGAGATCTGCGCGTTTAGCCTCTCAGGCTCCAGATGAGGATGGAGCAGGACTTCGGGACACTGTTTCTGGTTCTGGGGGTGGCCAGGTTTTGTCTGTAATATGGGCTCGAGTTAGGGATTCTCCTCCAAGTGCTCAACATCCTAATAAAGACCTTTTTCCTTCCCCACCAACCTTTATCTTCAGAATGTGCTTTCGTTCCACAGCCCCCCACGAAAACCTACTTTTGTTTGGGAACAAGGAAACAAAATTTAAGGATTGCTAGCATTGTTTTTCCTTTTTTCTTTTAGTGTTAAAATTTGAATTTTCCTATTATTTGTGATAGTTACAAATAGTTTAAGGCAGTAATGCTGCTGGTAACATTTGTTACCCTTGAGAAGAAAGGCAACGCTATTTACCTATTATGACCACAATTTTTCTCTAGATTTGTTGGAATAATAATGGATAAAGAATTTATTGGAAAATAAAAATTTATTAAATAATATTTTAAAGATTTTACAAATTATATACAAGAAAATAATTATTGTCATTTGTATTTCTTTCTCACATTAAGTATTCCAGTTATTTTCATTTCCTCTCTTTTCCATTTCCATCTCTAGCTATGATTTGAAATCTATCCAGAAAAATAAACAATGATAATAACCTCTCCTCCATTTATAGAAGCAAGCAAAAGTGTTTATTGGGAAATAAATAGAATTGTAAATTTAATCAGAATTATAGCTGTGAATATAAATGTGAGGTAGAAAGCATTTGTGTCATTTTGCAGCAGCTCACAATACTATTTTTTTCTTTTAATTAAGAACTTTTGTGCTCAGTAAGTGCTTCATAAATGAATCCTGTTTTAAGCAAGAGCTTTTGATAACTTTAAGTATTATTGCTGTCTATCTTTTTTGTGGCTATTTTCTTCTCTTCTTCCTACCCTCCCCCATTATTATCTCTTTCATTATATAAAATTAAATTTCAACTGAATTCTTCAATAATTCAAAAAGCAATGTGTATATTTTATATTAATAAGTTAATAAAGGTTTATGAGAGTGCTAATATCAACTATGGGTTATAGACTTGTAGACCAAGTGTCATGGCACTGTTAATGAAGATAAAATATAAGAGACTACCTTCTGTGAAATAAATCTATAATCTGACCTGAGGATGGAAACATTTTAACACAATCCTGGCAGTTTTTCTGATTACCAGATTCATATGCCACTGCTTATTATTCTTCCTCTCTCTACACTTGAACAGGCTTCACAAAATTAATGTATCCAAAACTGAACTCCCAATATCTTTTTCAAAAAAGAACCTCTTACTGCACAATATTTTACATCTCAGTCAATGACAATGTTCTTCTTGCAGATTCTCAGGCTTTTCCTCTCACTCTCTGCCTATAATTTATCAGAAAATTCTATGAATGCAATCTTCAAAAAACTAAAAACCATCATTCCTCATGACTGCTGTCCTGAGTAAGCACTTAATTAAGATAAAATTCTGGAGAGTGACACACACAGGATAACAGGATAGTTAAGTTCCTGACTTTGACCCCCTGCACAGAAAAGCCAACTAATAACTATCCACAAATAAGATGTCTTTGCAAAAATCTCAGAACCTAGGAGAAGTGAGATGAAGCATTTTCATGGATGATAAGGAAAAAAAAAAAAAAAACGGAGAAAAAAGAAATCTACATTTAAAGGGTAAGAGGAACAGTTACATTTTGACTGCATTTCTGCTCTACAAGGCTGGCATAAGGCCACACCAGGACAGTTTCTCCTGACACAGTTTCTCCAACAAGAAACAGATAAACAAGGTGGGCATCCAGTTTACCCAGTGTTAGGGATGTTTCTCAGGAGGCCGACTTAGGTTTCAGCTCACTGGGATCACTAGGGAAATAAGTGGGACTAAATCAATGGGGGTCAGCTAGTGATGGAGAAGATGGATGGGAGCTCACAATACTTGGATGTTAATGAACCCTATTCTTGCTGGTGGCAATTCCCATGACACCAACTAGCAGTTCTGTTCATTTGCAAAGCAGAGCTAGTGCACTCCACTGGCCAGGGAGCTCAGTGGACAGTTCTACACAGTTTGGGTTTCCAACCCAAGGACTCTACAGACTGGAAAGTTTCTTTTATAGCTCCACTCATACATGGAATCATGTCAGCAAGTCAACAGCTCTGCCTCACTGCCTAAACAGGGACCCTGGGAAGCCTTGGAGCTCAGCCTAAGGTACTTCCCAGTTAATTTTTTGTATATGATGAACACAAGTTGCAAATGCAAAAATAAACATAGTGGTACCATTTCAAACAAAAAAATCTTCTGCACAACAAAAGAAACAATCAATGAAATGAAAAAGCAGCCTATAGATGAGACAAATTATTTGCAAACCAGGTATCGGGTAAGAGAGGTTAATATAAAAATACATGAGGAATTCAAACAATTCAATAGGGAAAACTGATTAAGAATGGGGGCAGGGATTGAAAATTCATTTTTCCAAAGTTGAAGTACAAATTGCCAGCAGGTACATAAAATGGTGCTCAACATCACTAATCATGAGAGAAATGAAAATCAATACCACAATGATATATCATCTCACACCTTTAAAATGGTTATCATCAAAAAGGCAAGAGATAACAATTCTTGTTAAATGTAAAGAGAAAGGGAGTCTTTGTATACAGTTGGTGGAATGCAACTTGGTACAACCACTATGGAAATAGTATAGAAATTCCTCAAAAAATTAAAAATAGAACTACCATACAATCCAACAATTATGTCTCTGGGTACATTTCTGAAAAAAAGTAAAATTGCTATCTCAGAGAGATGTTTGCAACCTCATGTTCATTGCAGCATTACAATACTCAAGATATGGAAATAAGCTAAGTGTTCATTGATAGATGAATGGACAAAGAAAATATGATATAAAATAGAGTATTATTCACCCATAACTAAGAAAGACATACTGGCATTTGCAACAATATGGATGAAAATTGAGAACATTATGCTAAGTGAAAAAAAGTAGACAGAGGAAGACAAATAGTTTAGGATCTCATTTAGATGTGTGAAGTCTAAAAATGTCATAGAACTAGAATATATTGGTGGTTGCCAGTGGCTG
The DNA here is from genome assembly GCA_004026585.1 of Noctilio leporinus. Lineage (NCBI taxonomy): Eukaryota > Metazoa > Chordata > Mammalia > Chiroptera > Noctilionidae > Noctilio > Noctilio leporinus. Next base: position 69,524 of record PVIW01001191.1, read on the forward strand.
AGAGATTATGGAAATACAAAGATATTAGTCAAAGGGTAAAAAAGTCCAATTATAAGATAAATATGTTTTAGAAATGTACAGCACAGTGACTATAGTTGATCATTTTGTATTGTATACTTAAAAATTGCTAAGAGAGTGGTGAATTTTAAATGTTCTCACCATACATCAAGTAAATAAATAACTAAATAAACAAACAAGGTAACTATGTAATGTGATGCATGTGCCAATTTAATAAGCATTTGACCATGTATATGGTTTATCAGTAATCACATTGTACACCTTGAACTTATTCAATGTTATATGTCAATTATATCTCAGTAATGTAGGGAAAAAAAGAGTAGGGTAAAAAGAATTGTGGATACTTTAGAAAGACTAATTGGTTAACTACTTATTTAAAATATAATAAACCATTGAAAATAAAAAGAAGGTAATATGATTATAAAGAACCTTATCTCTGTAATGTGAAACATTTTTCCTATCCTTAAATAATTCAAAACATAATATTTACAGAAAGCTTTGAAAATTATTTCAGTAAAGCACTTAAATTCTGGTATCAGGCAGATTATGCAGATGATTACATGCAATCTTTCATAATATTGATGAGGTCACTAATTAGTAAACAAAGGAAATAAGTCCATTCCAACAGATAATTTTATTAAGGTCCTAATATATTTTATATTCACAGAGTCCGGTACCATAAATAAGTAAAAATAATATTTCTAAATTTTACTTTTTATCATGACCTTTTACATTCTGATACATTAGGGCAGCAATTTTTTTTAAAAGCATTCATTGTTTTGTTAAGGAAATCAATACAAAAATATTTTAAACACTTTCTAGTTTCTATTTCTCAGTAATGTCAATGTAAGAAATGTCCAAACATGTAAAGAATTTTTATGAGTTTATTTAAGCCAAACTGACAATTGCCTAGAAGCAAAACCTCTTTGGATCAAGAAAATGCTATGGAGAACGGCAGTTTTGCAGCTGATTTTATACATTTTAATCAAAGGGGCACTGTAAGGGAGGTTACATATAATCCACTGGTGTTAGATTAGGAAGATTGGAGAAAGCAAAGTGGGAAAAACTCTGAGATTAGATAAGAAGTAAAACAGAAGCACTCTTCTTGTACATCAGAGGGTATAGAATTGTGAACAATCTTACCAGCCAAGACTACCAGCCAGGACTCACTTTCATAAAGAAATTTTACTTTCAGACCATCCCACGCGGTTACTTCTCATCTCTGAGATTGTAAGGCCACCACATAGACCTCACCTCAGCTTGCTAGGTTTAGAATATGGCTCAATTATTTTTGCCCATAGTAATGTATTGTAGAAAAATGTGTGTCTTCAGTGATTTTAACAAGATAAATGTGTCCTTAGACAAAAAAAAAAAATTAAACTGTTAAGGACAAAATTGCTGAACCACCTTAAAAAACACAGTGCCCAATCCAGAATATGGAAAGAACACTTTAAATTCAACAATAAGAAAATTAACAATCTGAGTAAAAAATGTGTTAAAGATCTTAACGGATATTTTACCAAAGAAGATATGCAGATTGAAAATTAGCATATAAAAAGATGTTCCGCATCATATATCCTCAAGGAAATTCAAATTAAAACAACGAGATATACTATACACACCAGTGTTAAGAATGGCCAATCTCTAGAACAATAACAAAACCAAATAGTGTTGAGGATGTGGAGCAATAAGAAACCTCAAACAGGCCCTGGCTTATGGCACAGTGGATAAGGCACTGGCCTGCAAGCCCGGAGGTCGCTGGTTTGATTCCCAGCCAGCACATAACCAGGTTGCAAGCCAGGTCTCCAGCTAGGTTCATAGCTGGAGGCAGGTGAAAGGCAACCATACATTGATGTCTCTCTCCCTTTCTGCCTCTCACCCTTCTCCTCTCTCTAAAAATAATAAATGAAATCTTTAAAAAAAAATAAAGAAAAGAAAGCTCATTCAATCATTGCTGGTGGGAATGCAAAATGGCAGGAATGCTTTGGAAGACAGTTTGGCAGTTTTTTAAAAAACTGACATTCAGCAATATGCGTTCCTTGGTATTTACTCCAAAGGAGTTAAACATTTATGTTCACAGAAAACCAACAAATTGATGTTTATAGCTGTTATATTTATAATTGCCAAAACTTGGAAGGTACCAAGATGTCCTTATATAGGTGAATGGATAAATAAATTGTGGTACATCTAGATAATGGAATATTAGTTAGCAGTAAAAAGAAATGAGCTATCAATCCATGAAGAGATGGAGGAAACTTACTAACCAAAAGAGACCAATTAGAAAATATTACATACCTGCACTGTATCATTCTAAAAATTTGGCATTTTGGAAAAGCAAAACTATGGAGAGAGTAAGAATATTAGTGGTTATGGTAGGGATGAGATAAATAAGTGGAGCATAGAGCATTTTTAGGAAAATGAAAATGCTATATATAATACCATAATGATGGATACATGCTATTCATTGCTCATTTATTGAAACCCATGTACAAAACCAAGAGTGAACTGCATTATAAACTACTGACCTTGGATGATTACCATGTTTCAATCTAAGTTCAACAATTGTAATAAATGCATTACTTTTGGGGATATTTTGGTAATGGGGGAGACAATTAATGTGTTGAGACAGGGAGTAAATGGGTAATCTTAGTAGCTTCCCCTCAATTTTGCTGTGAACCTAAAACTACTCTTAAAAAATAGCTTTAACACACACTCATGTGATTGTGCAGACATGATATATTGTTTTCACTATTGCTTCCAGGATAGCCTTAGCTACTCCTATTAGTTTTATTCCAAGTAACTATTTCTATTTCACAAAAAAATAATAGCTGGATAATTCAGAACTGTCTGAAATAAAAGCCTTTTAGCAAACCATCTAAGGACTTGAACCCACACTAGTCTCAATCCCTGAAGATTTACCTTAATCATGTGAACCTAAGTTATTTAAAATGTTTTCCAGATCTTGCACTTGTTGAAAGAAAGATTTTTTAGCCCACAGCATTTAAGGTGTTAGAAATCCAATTTTATGTCCTGGGAATCTTTAAAAAATCTTACATAAATAAAGCTAATTACTTTTGTAAGCCAATCAGAATAGCTCTTTAATTTAAATGAGACATTACATCCAATTTATTAGTATTCTCTGGAGATGGGAAAATATTTCATCATCACACAAGAGGTAAAGACCTCTGATTTGCAGGTATAGATACATAAATGCTTAAAGCTTCAGTTTTACAATTTCAGTACAGGTATAGAGTATAAACAGGAACACATTTATCTCAGACTTCAAAGAGTCTTTCTCCTCTGTAGACATAAAATTCTTCATTGATTTGAGTATAAAGTAAACAAACCGATACAAAGAACTAACAAGCTAGTTCTTTTTGTCTCTCACTCAACAGATAATACACCTCTATCATTCATCTACAGGTATCACCAAACACTTAGATTTTCCCTTTAAGAGACAACCAGTAAGTTGTAAGCACCAGGTCAAAGGCAAAGTCAAAGAACACACACATCTTCAGGTAATCAAAAATGCTGAAATGAATTTGCAATAAAAAAATTTGCATCTTTCCTAAGGTGGGCATAAACTGCATCTTCACTAGGAAAGGTACATTTGCATTATTTTGAACAGAATTATTGGCCCAACCACCAGCCCTCTCCCAGTATCTTCTTTCTCTGCAAAGCTGCAAAAACAATCAAAGACAATGACAGATTTAGATCCCTATAATATCAGATAAACCTGGGAGGTGCTTCTAGATTTAGGTAATGCTTAGAATTCTACCGAAAATACACCCATTATTCTTTTGCCTGTTTCAAAATATTTCAAATTTTTTGCTCTCACATAAGGTCTTTCAAAAAAGGAGCTCTGAATGTTAAGTGGCTTGCACAAGTATGCAAATATTAATCTCTGTCATAGCAATTCAAGTCCATTTTATGCTCAGTAGACCATGAATTCTTCTATTTACATGATTTACATAGTCCTTAATAGACCGTCCATCCATGTACTTCCTTGGGACGCTGAGATGAGTCAGCCATCTTCACAAACCTCTGAAGAAAAAGAGCAATCAGGTCACCAACATCACTATAGCTTATTATGTCAATCATCTCCACCTTATGCCTAAACTTTAATACTTGCTTTCACCCCTGTCAGGGATCCCCTTGTTTCCACTGAAATCAGGAGCTCAACAGCTTTGAAGTGTCTTTTACTACAATTTCAAGCCCGTAGTAGAAAATACACCTTAAAACATTATAAGGATGCTGTTGGACTCCTCTCGTATCAAAGAGTTCTTTGTTCTTTTTCTTTCCGCTTATGTTTCAAGTACAAAAGTTGATTAATGTAAGACATCTGAAGTCTGTTATTCCTAATAAGAAACCTCTCAGAAGGAATCATATCAGTTTTTTCTCTTCGTGGATTGTTTATGTCATTCTTTCCAATTTTTGCTGCATCTTATTGACTTTCTATGTTAACTATTTTGCATATTATTGCTTTGTAAAGTCCTCTTATGGCACCATTTCTTTCCTGAAAATTTAATTTTATTGTTGTTGTTATTGTCTTGTTCTACTCAGTCATTATTCTGTTTCATAGTATGTAGAGTGTGTGTGCAAGGCACATGCAAATTATCATGATAAATTAATTACTTTAACTGTTATTAGGTTTCTTCTAATACGATTGGTACAATTTTGCACATACACTTCCAGAACATTAGTCCAAATTCTCTTCTTAAATTTTTTAACCTAAAGAAGCTGACCAAAAATCCTTGTATTTTTCAGATTTATATTCCCAATGCTTAAAAATACCTAAAACATAATTCCTTAATGTAAATCACATTAACAATACAAAATAATAGGATTTAATGAAACATAGAGACTAAAAATAGAATTATATTTTTCTAAAGAATCACTGAATCCTAAAAAATAGCCAATATCATAATAATAGCAATATATCATGTTAAGAAATAACTATTATTTTTATACTTGAGTAAATTGTAGCTTTAAAATAAAGAATTTATCCAAGTATGCAACCTACTTCCAAATATACAAAGTTGTACATTGCCATTACTTATGTACTTGAATATTTTTGCCACTTCTTACTTGCTTTTATTCAATAATGTATTCTATTAAAGTAATATTTTTGCCAAAAACCAAAAGGCTTTATAATCATTGCCTATAATTCTTACTATTGCTATTAATTGTTATTCAAAAATCAGAACTACTTCATCATTGATGCAGTCAGTTGGAAATGCTGCATATAGGTTATAACACAGCAATTCTGGCTATCTGCAGCTCACATCTGAAATCAAGGGTGTAACAGCTATACAGGATTTTATCATCATATCTGTAATCTTTTCATTATATTTAGAGAGAACATAACACTCAGAGGTAAAAGTGATTTATCTTAGTCACACAGTAAAGGTCAGAGCTAGCATACTAGAAACCACATTCTTTTAGCTCTCAAATACACACAGAATGAAGAAATAACTCAAGGTTTCAATTTTTTCATAAAACATGCTGAAGCATACATATGCATTTCTTTTTATATTTCTTATATTTTTTCATTCTTTATTTTGGATATATCAGATGAGAAAGTATGTATGATGACTATTTAATACTACTAACAAATAAATTGAAATTCCCACTACCCACCACTCAGAATTGAATTTTATCAATATCTTGGAAGGCTTTTTGTTTCTCTCTTCCAGTTGCAAACTGTTACCTCCTCACTTCCTTTTTTTTATTTATGATTCCATCATTAGAGAAAGATGCCATAGAATAGTGTTTTAGGAAAGTGAATTGTAGATAAAAAAGAAAAGCTCATTTTTTTCAATAACTCATAAAAGATAAAAAGAATTGATCTTGCCCAAGAAAAATTGATAAATGACAGTCAACACCAAGACAGATATTGGTGAAATGGCTCACATGCAAGGTTAGAGAAAGAATCATACTAGAATACCGGTAGAAGACAGAAAAAATCAACCTGTCAAGGCTTATACTCAGCAATATTAGTTTGCTGAAAATGCAGTAATATTTACAAAGCTCAGAAGGCATAATTTGTGACAGTACTTAATATTGAGGAAAAAATCTAGAAATGTAAATAAAGTTTATGCAATTCAGAAATGTAGATAGAATTTATAGTAGTAATTGCCATGTAAGAAAACATACTATTTAAAAAAAATCATATAATCCAAAATACTTCTGATGTATAACAATAAACTTGACTCCCTTTTTAATAATGTATATTAAATCTATTTGTAATTTAACAACTTCTTTTATTACTATGACATAGAATATTCTCTACAGTTCACAAAGTAGTTATATATAATGAGCAGTTTTTCCTTTGTTTGACATAATAAGCTTCTGCTTTGATTAGAACAGCATTTAAAATTTTTTCATTTCAAACAGTATTTTTAAAAATCACAACTTATTGTATAATTTATTTCAGTTTAATGTGTGGGCAAAATTTTGGAAATAAAATTTTAGTATTAACTTTTTTTCATGAAAGTTGCAACAAAAATGCATGTTCATCTTAATCAAAAATATGCTACATATTTTTTTTTTCTCATTAAACTTTGTTTTAATGGGTCTCAAAATTCTGTGACAGATTTTGGTCAAGTTGTTTCCATTAAAAAGTACTGATTTTAAAAACTAATAACTTAAAAACTGCCACACACACACACAAAAAACCAAATGGTCCACAAAATTCTCCTTTCCCTCTGAAGGTTTTACGATGCATTGTAATCATTAACCAGTCCTTTACTATTACACTTAAATGGCCAATTGAGGTAAAGAGTTCTGAGACG